>VUQS01001306.1:0-16195 GCA_015108495.1 Heterochromis multidens | reverse complement strand
TTTTTTTTTTTTTTTATTAATTAATTAATTTTTTCTAGAATCAATACCTCTAAGTGTAAATGGGCACTGCACTGACAATCTACATAAATACTGTAATTGTCCTCCAAGATAAAGCTTTCGAATATTCATCTGTGTGGCAATAATGTACAATCTTACCTAATTTACATCATCCTTGAGGCAGTGCAGCAAAACAATTTCCAAGTGCAGGCAAAAGCTCTAAAAACATGTAAGTCATTATTGACTCTTAGCCTTTTTTAACTACTCTCCGAAGGACAATATAATTGTCTATCCGTGTATATAGCTCCAGGTTGTATCAGATTCCTCTTTGATGAGTTCATGTATGTAGTCTCAGTAAACTGTACAATCATAGGTTGTACTGATGTGAATTGAAGGGTAATCGGAATAGCATTTCAAAACTAATTTCTCTTTTGTATCTAATTATTTCTGACCGACAAAACGAACAGGAGAGGATATGCTCCATTAATAATAGTACAACATTAGCAACTAGATATATAAAATTATATAATTTGTCTATTGCAGTTATGAATATTGGATAAACTGAGTCTATTCTAAGCACATCAATGCACTGTAAAAGTATAATTTGATTATTATCTTCCCTGTGTAAAAGGCAGAATAAGATACCTTTTGAACTGGTCAAATGTTAAGTGAATTTTATATGTGCACGTACATACATTTTTTTCTCCAAAGGTATATGGGAATGTGGAATAGAATGCCGCACTGCTGATCTATGGGACTCAATGATGCAGCTCTCTTCCAAGGCACTCTGGAATGCATTTAGGACATGCATGGAGAAAACAATGGCGAGTGTATTACCAGAAAAGATAAATCTATCTCATTAATCCCTTATTCTCCCAGGCTGGGAGACACATTTAAGAGAACATGCAGAAGCAGTACGGTGTGCTAGGATCTCTCATGCAGATGGCAGAGAGGAGGATAGGAAAGAAGGAGGGGCTGTTGTGTCAATCTGTGCATCATTAGACAGTGCAGTGACGGCAAGAACTAGAGCAGGATTACCAAGATGTGGCTTTCACAACAAAACGATCAATGATGTCTTGTCAAAGAAAAGATGCTGTACTCCTTCTTCTTTGAAGCAATGTATTCAAATTAAATGACTTTTTCAGCACATTATATTTCAATATAAGCAGAGACATATTTATAATTATGTTTTTTTGATTAAGATTTTTTTATGTTATAGCTATTTTTAGCATCTTTTCCTTTCAGATGTTTAAGCCCTAGGTTTTTCTTTTTAAAATTTCTAAAGGCTTCAAAACACTAAGGTCAAAATGAAAAAATCGTTGGGCTTCATGGATAAAACCATTTTGGAAGAATTTTTAAATGCTATAAACCTCCTCATGTTTATCACCAGGTAAGAGTGATGTTTGAAAAGTTATCATGTTACTTACCCTTTTCTACAAATTCTCAACTGCACCCGAACCAAACTTGAGACAGCAGAAATGAAGCAGAATGAATGCTACAATCAGTTTGGTCATAGTCGTATCAAACTGTCTTTTCTCTGATTGTCCCATACTTGGCAACATTTGAAAATTAGTGCCAGTTGAGTTTCTGTTCTCACTACAGGGACCTTCAGGGTGAAGAGGGTTAGAGTCTAAAGTTCAACCCTAGTATTTATTGATTAGGGTGAAATCTCTCCGTCAGTGGTCTTCTAGTCCACAATTTTGTTGTATCACATGGCTAAATGTTCAAATTACCACCAGTAAATTCGATTGATTTTGGTCAAAAATGACATTGATTTTTACCCATCTGAAATGGCCAGGGAGTCCATAAAACAGATAAAGAGGTCATAACAATTTTACCAGCCTGTAGAATTCCACAGAAAGATTTAAGGGGTCATGAAACCCTGATGGTTAAAAATGAAGCCTGCGAAAGGCCAACAAAATGTACCACGGATGCTGCATTACAAATAGCTCCATCTATGAAGTAGTCGATAGCTGAGAAACACAATGTACTGTTGAGTTTATACGAAATAAGAGTCCAACCATAAAGTATTATTTTAAAGTGAACATAGACCCATTTATTTTACTTAATAGACTGAGGAAGAAGACAAATGAAAGTAGACTTAGCAGTGTAACAGTGGGCAGACATATGAAGTTCACCACTGACCTTGGTGCCTTCTAAAGGGGCACCTCAGTAATATCTCATGAGGGAGCAGCAAATTCTATTGATTCATTCCTCATCCAACCATCTTGAGCATATTGCTAAGTTTTGGACTGACGGTGAATGTGTTTCACTTGCTCTCTGTGAACATACCAATGGGTCAGCAACCAGGAGCACTTGTCTTGTTGACACAAAAAGAACTATTACTAATTTATTTCTCATCTTTTCCTAGTCTGGACTAACAGCTGAGGATACCTTGTCTCAGGGCCAAGCTGGATTTCAGTCCTGTCAACTTTTTATTTTAACTGTCAGATTGGAAATGCACATACAAGGGTTTGTTTGCCCTTCTGATGTCTTTAGCCGCACAGGCTGTGAGAGGAAATAGACAGAGTGCAGATTTTAAAGACCCCCTACTTCTTCATGGTCTGCTTCATATGAGAGTGTGGGATTTGCAGGGCCAAGTAACTCTTCCTTGTTTTCTTCCCCCTGAGACATCATTTACTCTTATAAAGAAAAATGGGGAAGAAAATGTGATCGGTGGAGGTAGATATAAAAATCTCAGTTCTCACAGTTCTCCATCTCAGGAATGATGATGTTCAATCCTGGTCTGGCAAACAGAAAAAAACAAACCTAAAGAAATACTTTTAAAAAATTAATGAATTAATGCGACCTTCCAAATCAGTAAAATCAGATGTTTGGTGTTCTGGTTTTCCTTTCAATCTTCCAGATAAGACAGATCAAAAGTATGTGTATTTGATCTCTCTGATCTGTGTAAAATCTAATTTCGTAACAAATTTGTTCAGTGCAAAATCAAAGCTGAATCAAATGATTACTGCCTAAACATAACGGATACTCGCAGAGATGTGGGCCTTTCGAGAAAAACTTCCATGTGTTTCAGTGCTGATTTCAAAAGTCTAACCATTTCTCTCCAATGTATATGTTCAGCTAAGCCAAACCCACACAATGACATCAGATTATATGTCTCAAAACCATGAAAATAAATATGTCTTTCTGCAGCCTTGGCTTTGAGGTTTGTAAGGTTGGAGGGCTGCAATTTTTCAACATGCATGCAAGGTTTTGTCATTATTTCACTGATTTATCTGAAAATAGTGACTTTTTCTGTGTAAACCACTGAAGTATAAATGATAGATTTGTAGAACATGGGGAAGACAGCTCAGCTGAGCCATGAAGTGAGTTATGAAACAGAATTTAAATTTCAAGCTAAATGGACATCAGTAGATCAGCTTCACATATGAACTCTTTGCATGTTTCTGATTGTGCAGCCAGTGTCTACCAGTGGTGGAAAGTAATATTATCTTTAGTCTTTTATTCTGTTTATTTTATATTTCTGTTTAATATTTTAGAAGGAATTTGTATCCAATACTCCTCAGATAGTAATTGTAGTTTCAGATATTACATGCATAAGACCAACAAATAAAATGTCATTTATTTCTAGAGATTAAAGTAAATATTACATAAAGCACTTTAAAAACATGAAACTGCTACAACATTAGGATGTTGCTAAAACACACAGCACAGATATATATTTTTTTTTTTTTCTTTTCTTTTCTTTTTTTTTTTGTTTATATGCTAAACTCGTGAGCACTTGGAGTTGCATTTGATTAATGCAGTTCCAATAATCCTTACTCCTGGACCTCTGTTTTGGTCTTTACCTGTTCCTGACAGAATTATGTGCATCTATAGCTGCTAAAGACTTTTTTATGTACTGAGCAAGCAGCAACCTCTGGGCCTGAAAACCAAATGTAGCACTAAAGTGCCAAAAATTGCAGTTCCTCTACTCTTACAGTTGGATGAAAAAAGTGAGTCAAACCCTCCATTGTCTCCAATGTTAAAATAACCAACTTTCTAGCAAAAATAAACATCTAAACCTCAAATTTTGGTCTGTGGGGCTAATTGCCTCCATCACAACTGTACAGATGGTGATTTTTTTTTTTTAAATAACTCACCAGTTAAGCATTATTAAGGCTTAAAAATTAGGGGCGTGGCAACTTTGACTGAGACAGTTACTTACTCATGCAGCTGTAGCCAGTAGCTGTCTGGTAGACATCACCTCATTGGTGTCACTGAACTTCTATAGAGGTTTTGATGCAATTATAGGGCTTGCAGTGTGGTTACATGTACTAACAGACTATCCAAGAAGTCTGTGAGTTCAATTCTAGTATTTTATTTTGATGTTACTTAACACTAATTAGCAGGTATCATGTCTTTGCAATGCACTCATACAGTCTATCAAAGCACCTTGCTAATCAAGCTAGCTTTTGCTGAAAATTTGGTACTCAGCCGCCTATGGTTATGTCACTTCTGGCTCTTAAAAAAAAAAAAAAAATAGATGGTGATGGCCCAAACTGTTGCTTCAAAATGGGACTCAACAAACCAGTGGGTCACTTCACAGCATTTGAATGGGTGTACCTAACAAAGTGGCTGGTGAGTGTACTTCTACACTTGGTCTCAATATTGTCTAATTGCTGAACTCATGGAACTTTCTAATTCTTCAGAACATATGTGCATACTTTGGACCTGAGTAAATGCTCCTTGTATGTAAAATATGCAGATGAATCAAATAACAGTTGCCTGTTGCCTGTGATGTGTCCAAGTAGAAATGAGTTCTGCCTGAGGGGTGGAGTCCGTGTCTCTCCCTCTCTGACAGATAGTAAGGAGCCCAGCACCAGGGAACTTTAGAATGAGCCTTTGTTTTGGTCGACTCTCCTCCTCTTGCTCTCCTGTCATCCTTTGATCATATCAGACTTCTTGCGCTCTTCCTCACTCTCTGTCTACCCTTATAGGTCTGATGTGAGAGAAGACACATTCAGGACTCTGCCAGGAGAGAGACAAAAGTATCCTACTCACACCCGTCTGTTTCCCCCCACAGGCCAATTTCTGCTGTCACCTCCCGGCCCCCTCCTCCTCAAGACCCTCACTCAGGTGAGAGGAGGTATGAAAACACTCAGGGTTATTCCCAGACACACAAAGGCACTTCCAACAGGGGCCTATATTAGTCCCCCTCCATTCACCATCTGTGGCATCCTTCTAACTAAGACTTGGGTCCACACCTGTAGATATTATGCCATGCATCTGTCAAGGGATGTCAAAACTTGCCAATCCCCTATCAAGATTGAACCATTTTAGGAATGAAGAAAATTTCTAGGGTTTTATTGTTACATTAACAAGTCTTTAGCCCATTACCACTGACAGCTAAACCACCCAGGTGCTCGTCTTGTCATTGTTATTTGGAATTATTCAAAATATAAAGGCAAGGGTAAATTTAAACATGGCAAATCTGCTCGGGAAGTTGCAATTTTACATATCAAAGTTAACAATGGGCCATTATGCCATCTCTTTGTCTTATTCCTCTTATTCATTTTAAGCATTGCATTGATTTTTGTATTTACTCTGGCTCTGCTCATACATCTTTCCCACTCTTGTGTTCCCCCAAGCTTGCTGTAATGCCTCGGTCCAAACACAGGAAGTGTCAGCCCTCTGCTCTACATTTGGTGCTGCTGCCCAGCTTTAAATGCCCCAAACTCTGTCAATAATATTGATGTAATCCACGGGCATTTTTGAGTGATCCTGCTGTCACAGAGACATAATGACAGGCAGTGGAGGCCTGATTGGATCTGCACTACAGCAAGGTTGGCCGGCGCACAGCCAGGCATTGATAAAGTGTCACAGACTTCAGTGCTTTGATTAGCCCTTCGACTAATGCCATGCTAAGCAGAAACATTACTCTGCCCCGCTAGCTATACAGCTAGAGGAGGGGAGGGCTGACTGAGGGAAAGGGAGAAAATATACTCTACAGGGAAATTAACCAATGCGGATGAAATGGTGTACCAAGGAAATTCTTGGATAAATTAACAACGCAATTACATTACATGACACACTGCAAGATGGATGAGGAAAACTTGGCTGGTATTATGTTCTGTTTTCCAAATTGCAATTTATTTGAGGGCTCTAATGGATGCCGTATTAAAACATCTTGGGCTGCGGTCAGATTTCATTGTGTGTCACCCAGATGTGATTGATGACCTTCTCTTCCACGCCCCTCGACCCCTCCCCACTCACCCACCCACATCCTCTCTTGCAACCCTTTAGTTCTCCCAAGTCTCCCCCCCTCTCCTGCTGCATTCTGTGCTTTTTACTGGGAAGTTTGAACATTAGGAACATTTATATGGATCCAGGAGTATTCAATTGATTTTCTTATCGCTTAATTTCCTTGCTTGCTCCTGCAATGAAGCGATAAATTCTGAGCACACTGAGAGCCGAAGTCCTTCTCTCCCTCTGAAGCTTTCCCTTTCTCTTACCCATAGTAAAATTCTATCAATAATGCCATTTTCCTGGAATCCCAACCTCTCATCATATCCCTCTGATCTTCCTCTGGCTTTTCATGTGCCTTTGTTCCAGTTGCAATGATAGCTCCAGCTATTCTTGAAATGAAAATATAATCAAAAGTATTTTTATTGCTGTAGCAAATGCATTTGTGCGTAAAGGACATCTGGAAATCATCCACAGCTGCTTGCTCAGTTATGACAATATCATAGTGACTTTATTTTACCATCCATAATTACTCACAGGACAGTGAAAAACCACATGCTATCTGCTTTGAACTTGACAAAACAGAGTTTGCCCAGCAAATGTGAAGCAACCCAGTCCTTGATACACGTTTCCCCTTTCAGTACTCTACCTTTCTTTCTTACTTGGAGGTGATGCAAACCTTCCAGGGAGGGAAAGGTTAATAACATTCCGAATAAATCAGCATGCAGCACATCCCCTGGATGACATCAGTGAGTGCTCCTCCAACCCACAGGGCCATAAACAGCTTTGTTTTTTTTCCAGGTTTGTTTCAGATGTGAGCAAACGGATAAATAATGAATGAGCCGCACTGATGGGACACATATTTCACTTAGCGGAAATGGCTTTAATGCAGTCGGCCTGTATTACACTCCCAATCACTGGGAAGGAGGAGAGCTGCATGGGGGGAAAAAATGTGCAAACTAAATTCAAAGAGTGTTGAACTCAGGTTTATCTCCAATGCAAATGACCTAGTTTTCAACAAAACTCCTGAACCAGCTCTGCACCTGCTATAGCCTATGAAAATAATTTGTTGCATAGGGAGATCTGGCAGTGAAATTAGAGGTGGAGATTTTTTTAACCATAATTTGAAATGATCTGTTGTATTCTTGCCAGGTTATCTCAGAATAACAAAGAAATGTAAATAAAACAAAAGGAAATTCAGATTTAGGAAAGCTGTCTTAAAAATGACATATTTTTCATTGTTTAACTTCCCTGCCAGATCATTTCCCATATCATGGAACTGTAAGACCAATATGTAATAACATGTAAATTAAATGGTTATTTTTACTCTTTGGGAGGGATATAATAAGAAACTACTTCATGTGCAGCCCATGAATTTCCACTTTATGGGCTTTGATTTCTGGTATGCAAGACATCTGAGAGGTATCTATAGAATCTTATTCTAATTCACTATTTATTTACATGTTCCCAGCTCTTTGTGTTTTGGGGAAATTCAGCATGACTTTCTCTTTTCCCAGGTCTCAATGGTTAAAAACAAAAGTGAGCCTGAAGTTTCTTTTGGCCATCACATGGCTTTTAGAGGGTTTGTCTAAACAAAGTTTGGGGTTTGTAAATAGCGAAGGTTATCTGGCCATCGAGGCCTCCAGATGGCGGCTGAGCCAGACCACCTGCTATGGAAATGCCTTTGCTTTGAGGGCTGGGTGGAAATATTCAGACCCCAATTCCCTTTCTCTTTCTGCATCTCCTTCCCATACATACACACACACACACACACAGACACACACATCTTTATGGTTAACATAGTAGAAGAAAAGAAGGAGAAGCGCTTCGAGCACAGCTCTCAGACTTCCCCTTTGCCTCTTTCCCTCTCCCCCATGTTGACCCCCCATCACTCTCCCCAGACTTTGCCCGCAGAACAAAACAGCTGGACAGGGAGGGCTTTCCTGCAGGTCCAGATCTATCACGTAAAAAAGATGACACATCTTTTGAAGAAACGGGGCAAAAGGGAGAAGAAGCAGTTGTGCGAGAGAAAACATAAACAAAGGTGTTTTCATATGATGGTCGCCAGTGGCACACAAAGAAAACTGGAAGACGGCAAAAGAAAAATTGCTTACAATACAAACTCTTTGAATGACAGCCTAAAGCATGAAGCATGAACCATGTTTTCAGAAATCGAATACAGAAGAATGTTTTGTGTATATCTTATAGTTTCTCTACTTTGTCTCGAGATCCAAGTGAGTGTGTCTTTATTCTAGTTTCTTTTATCATCTATTTTTAGTACTTTATATCCCCACACTTTGTTTTACAGTTGAACATCTTCAGTAGACTAGCCTGAAAATGTAAGTATAATTTTTATCTGTGTAGCCAAAATATATTGAGGCCTTTTCTCTATGGTTTTAACAAGGAAAAACTGCACTGATAACACGTTTCAATTGTTTTGACACTTGACTTTGATCGATTGAGTTTCAGCAATGTGGTTAAACGCACACCCCCTTTGCCGCAATCCTTTAAGAGGTCTTGAAAAGCACCACAGTACATCAAAACAACCAACACACTCCATTCACATCATCTGACATGACACGTGAGATGACACTGACCACAACAATAGTTAAGCCTCTTTGATGGTAAAATGCCTGCCTGTTTATTTACATCGGGCCGCCTCTTTGCCCGACTGTCAGTTATGCGCAGTGCTCTGGGTTCTTTTGAAGTTATCGGGGGGCAATAGCGCAGTGTCCCACCCATGGAGCATGAAGAGAGGTGACCATATTGAGAGCACTTGTTGTTGGAGACACATAAGCAGAATAAGGCACAGAGTGTTTGACTGGGGAAAGTTTTTGACCTTAACAGCAGAAGAGGATGAGCATGAGGCTGCACTGCGGTTTTTATGATTGGTTTGATGCAGAGGTATTTGGCACAGATGTATTTCAGCAACATGTTTGGGATAAGAACCATCCTTTGTCATAAAAACATGAGCTAATCCATGATCCTTTTGACCCTATTATTGATATGAAGCAGTGACAGCAACGTGCAGGAAATATGGAGAAAATATCCCCAGATGCATGCTTATTGACTGCAATTTTCTCATAAACACAAAAGCAAAAAAACATCGTTACTCCTCGCGGACACCCACATAGACAAACACGCTTTTTGCATTGCTATTATAACACTGCTATTGTCAGTGATCTGCATACTTGCCGACCTGCACCCTCCACACCGGCCCCCACATTATCCCCACAATGTTAATTAAAGCTGAAAGGTTACAAAAGGTGGAAGCCAATAACAAGGCCACATATTACATTTAAGTTCCTTCTTTTCCTTGCACCCACTCAATAATTCATGCTATCACAGTGTCTACAAGGAAGTGAGGCTTCTCTTCCTCTGAGAAAGCCTCAGACAAGGATCATCTGTCCTCTGGACTCATTGTAAGTAAGAAAGTGTGGGCAACAATACTGTATATACCAAGCCTGCCCCAGCCTCATAAATAAATATGGTGATTGTTAATGGGGTTTAAAATTACTCATCCTGCTACCCTGCAGACTACTAGTGTGACCACTGTGGCATACAAGCACATGGAGGCTACATGGCCCTCCAGATAGAATATCTGGCACCACTGATACCACATAATGGCCACTATGCTTCCACTTCCACTTCGTCCTTGTCATCTTTGTTATCTCTGCATCGTCTTCCTCACCCTTTCCCTTGTTTTCCGCACCTTTTCTCTAGTTTCAAGGTGCTTGTTTGTCACCAGAGGATAGAACAATATTTTTTTTTTTTAACTTCCATTGTTTGTCTGTATACAGAGCTGCTTTTCATTTTTATGTAGCTGAGTGTTTACTGATTTCTATCAGTGTTTGAATGTCATTACACCTGCGGCCACCAATGCTAACATTCTTGAGGTGCATTTTGTTTATCTTCTTTCCAAATGGATTTTTCTCAGTTTGAACATATGCATTCAGCAAACTGATAGCCCCACTTGACTCATGTAAAAAAAAAAAAAAATTACTGCTCAGGCATGTAAAGAAATGTTTTGTGTGTTGGATATTGTGCTTTTTATAAACATCCCACTCTTGCTGTGATGTCTTTTCTAGAAATGTTTTTATAATTAAAATATAATGCAGGCGCAGTCTTCTATTTCTACCCACTTGCACTTGAAAATATATTTTTCTTCTAATATTGAGAGAGCACAGAACATGCTCTCTCTAATAGAAATGTAAACTGTCTGTGGTCCATGTTTATACTAGCATTGATAAACATCATGAATTCAGGCAGCATCTGGTCTAAAGGACAGTGTTTATTTTTCTACAGTTTAGGAGGGATGATCTATTTTTTTCAGATTCCTTTGGTTCTTCTTTTTCTTCGTCTTCCTCCTGTTATTATGGTCGTTATTAATATAGCTTTTTTGTTATTTCAATTTTTTTATTTTTTTTTTTCTACAAGATTACACATATACTCTGTGTTTTACTGAGGTGTAGACCATGTCTCTGTTCTTTTCTCCACTATAGTGTGGTGTAGTGTTCTCTAGCGCTCCAGCTCGATTGCATGCCTGTATCTCCCCCTCCAGGACAACTTGCATTATGGTCCCATTCTCCCTCAACACTGAGGCTTGAGAAGGCAGCAGTTGGAGCACCACATCTCCATCTTCATTCTCAAATTCTGAAATCTGTCTTTCAAATCACCAGAGGGGGCGAAAAAAATCCAAAATGAAATATCAGCAGCCAATAGATGCTCTTTTCAGAGACAAAATAGTTTTAGGAAGGACTCGGGCATTTTGCCTGAATTCTGTTTTTCCCAGCCTCATTCTCATCTGCGTTACCTACTCCCTAGCGCCAGCCTGAGCTGATAACAAGTGAGTGCACTCCCTAGAATGATGGATGGGCTTTAGCCATAGGCTTGTCAGGAGAGGGTGCAGGGCCATATGGAAGTGGCATATGGAAGCTCATGGTAGAAGATGGGGCAAAAGGAGGGGAGTGACAGAGATATACATTAAAGACACAGTTTTGCTCTTAAAAATGCAGGGTTCATCAGTTTAGTGGGGAATATCAGTCAGTGATGCTTCCTTCTGTGGAGGCAGACAAACACAACCAGATGCAAGAGTTTGTCCTTTTGTTTGCAGTTATGAACTGAGTTGGAAAATGTAAAAATATTATACAAGCATGAGAAAGGACAAATCTCAGGGCTTCTGCAGAACACAACTACTATTCCATTTTATTTTAATACTCTGTTTAATTAAATTTTATGTTGTCAGTCACATTTCATTTCCAGTTTAATTCAGAGGAATGCCTGCACACAGGTTTGCTCACGCAGTCCTGTGAACAAGCATTAAATATGTCTTCAGATCAAGTCATGATCAGTCTATTTTTACCTTTTTTATCTTTGTGTATGTGCATGCATGCATGTTGGTGTGTATGTGCACTATCAGCCGTGAAAATGTGTGTCTGTCTGTCTTTCTTAGTGCCCTGTGGAGTGTCTGTGGGCCCTGAGGAACTCTGTTTGATTGTTTAAAGCCCTTCTTAATTGGCGCTTTGTCTGCGCACTCCTAAATGAGGCGGGACACCCACGGTGGGGGTTCCCGTAGAGACCGTGGGCCGTTTGACAGCCCCCACAGTGGGGCCTGTCCCACAACCCCTCAAACTGCCAGCTGCATGACAGCGGCCCATGCTGCACCACCCTGGCCAATTAAAACTCAGCTGTCAGGACCAGACACTATACCAACACTGGGTGACTGAGTGTGACTGTGAGATAGCAGAGAGAAAGTGTTTGTATGTGTGTGTGTGTGTGTGTGTGTGTGTGTGTGTGTGTGTGTGTTCATGCTCATGCAATCATTAACTGATGAATAAACCTCTTTCTCCTTGAGCCCCTTGTGTGTTTTTGTTTGTATACAGTATGTGCGTATTTCAGTGTCATAAGGTGTACATGAGGCCCTCATGTCCATGCATGCTCTTAAATATCCACCCCTTGTAAGTGGGTTCAAGTTGTAAGTGTTTATGTACGTGTAGAAGAAGTGTTCTTTGCCAGCTGAACTGCTCAGCAGACAGGTTGTATTGGGTTACATGCAGACAGATTTGTAATTCAGAGTAATCACTTAGGACAAGGCCTTACACCATTTTATCTGGTCATGACTCTAGGCCAAAGTCAATACTCATAGTATAGTAATGAGAAGGGGCTAACTGAGCACATTTTATTAAAGCTCTGAGGAGTGAATCAGATGTCAACCTTTTTCCCAGTGAAAATATCTCATTCTCTTTCTTTCACACATTTTCTTCTCTTTTAGTACCTCTAATTCTCTGTGTACCTGCTGCATTGCTTATTAGGCCTTCTGTTCATAGGTGGTAGCAATGCCTCAATCCCTTCCTTTTGTTGTCTAACAAACATACACAAATCCCTTCAAAACGGGATAAGGGGAATTGTCAGGACTAGATAATATCTCACACAAACCCAGCAGTCCTCTCACGAATCCCAAACCATTGAACAAGTCTCTACAAAATGTTTGGTTAAAAAAAAAAAATCCTTGTATTTATGTTTAAGACATAAAATCACTGCAAAACAGGTATTATGTGAGGAGATTATTCTGGAATGACAGAGATGAGTTGAACAGCCCTTTGGCAGGATTTGTAATCTGAGATTCCAGTATTGGGCATAGATTCAGTTTAATCCCTGCTGAAGGCAAAATACAGTTATTGGAAACTTCTCACCTCATCATAACCATTTTCAAGCATCACATAAAAGCTCACCTCACCAATATAAAATCCTCAGCATTTTTTTTTAACAAAGGGGATCATCTTACCTTATGGTCTCCTTATTGAATTCTGTACCTCTCTGTGGTAGATATGCTATATGTAGTGAACAATGTAACATTGTTGTGAAGGTGCACTAGCACTCTACCCTTGGGCTAGTCTGTGAAGGAGCATGATTTGATTGACAGACAGTTTCTGTGGGGGTAAGTAATAAAGTCAGAGTCAGAAACAGTGCAGCAGCATAACTGCCTACCCCCTCCTGTGTGGCTGAACAGAAATACAAGATATTCTTTTTCAGTTTTCTCTGAAAGGTGAAAAATGCACTTTCTTGATAAAAAAAAAAAGTTTTTTAAAAGTGATTGATACTTAAGCATAGGCAAAGCAGAGTAACATCTAAAGAGATAAGATATTACAAGTTTCAGCCCAAAGAAATAAAATATCTGAAGTAAACAAGTAAAATCAAATCAATCATAATGACCTGCATAAAAACTGACCTTTTTACTTGCTTCATTAGAGATATCAACATAGACGTGCTTTACAATGTGGTACACTACTGGTGCACACATGGAAAAATACACACACACACACACACACACACACACACACACACGCACACATTTTCAGACACACAGAGACACTCATCTTCTGTGTCCTGCATCTGGAAGTTGCTCCATGAAAAGTGGCTTCTTCCTGCTCTCATTGGAAACATTTTCCAACCAGTGAAGGCTTCTTCTGGGAGCTGGCCCACATCCAGGAACACTCAGGCTTCACAGCTGTCTTACAGCGTTTAAATGCAGCATATGGTACCAAAGTACCATTGTTTCACCACTAAAGATCCTGTTTTTTTATCATGGAAGAAAGGCCATTTAATGTCAGCTTCACTTGGAGAGAAGAAAGAAGTTTTGAAAACACAAACTGGGCTGTGAGAAAGAGCGATGTCGTTTTTTTCTCAGACCATCACTAATTTTGGCAGTGATGACATTTTGATTCTCAGTCTGTGAGTTTGTGAAACAACACCATCTGTGTGCTTTCCTCTAATTAGGGTAATAGCCGCAAATATTACTGCAACAGTTTCTCATGACAAGCTGTTACATGCCAATGTGTGAAGACTTTTCTGGGTTTGATAGGCACAAGTTAGCAATTACACTGATGTAACTGAACAGCAATGCACCATTTTAATAACGAACAGAAGATTTCATATTTATCTAATTTGGCATTTTTCCCATGAAGTGAATCACATCTGCAGAATTATAGTCTTCCTTTACTTGTATTTTCTTAACTTGCACATTTTCTATTTTTATTTCTGCATTTTCAGTTTAAGGTTTTAAAAGGTCAAATCTTTTTTGGAGAGAAAGATTTTCATGTTTTCTAAAAACAATAAGACCTTTGTGCTGTATGTGATGGGAGCATGACTGCAATTACCCAGCCTCACCTGCTGTGCAACACGCTTCACGTTACCTCAAAAACAATATCATATTCATCATCAAAAGCTGACAAAACATTTCATTTTATGACACGCAATGCATCACATTATCTTCTCAATCTCCTTACTTCATTTTCTTTGGTACCATTTGAACCCCAAATCTGACATTAACAAATGGAAGTTAATTTGCCTCCCTCAGAACACGTTATAATCAGTCTAAAGGTTAATGTTTCTGCTAATTTATAAATGCAGGATTGCTGTCAGCATGAGGGGGAAATGGTTTTGAAAGGCCTGACATTGTAAATTAAGCCTGTCAGATCGTCTCTCTGCGCCGGCGGATCAGAAGATGCCACAGTCTATGATGTCAGACAGGCAGGCAAACAGCCTTGGGGGACAGACCTTGCTCCCTCACTTCCAAACACTGGGAATGCCTAGAATTATGTGGCTATGGAAAGGTAGCTGGGTGCACACCCTGGAAGGTGGGTCTCACCTTTAGGGACTGTGCTTGATGGTCAAAAACTCTATATAATGGAGATGGTTGATGATATTTTAGCTAATTCTGTGAGACTAACAGGGAGGATCATACGAATGGAGATGTCATGCTTTGTCAATATAATGTATTGTCGGAGCACAGCAGCCAAACTCTCAGACCATGTGTCTGGGATTCAATTTGCATAGCTATCTTTTTCTTCATTCGACACTCTAAAGGAAAAAAAAAAGCTCCATCTACTGGCACTGAATTCTAGTTTTGTTATATTCAGATATGGTCACAAATTCATCACCAGATCACATCTACTACTCATAAATCAATGAAGGATCTATTTGAAGTTTTTAACAAAAAACAAAGTAGTGATGAACTAAATTTAGCAACAATAAAAAAAATGCCCTAGCCAAGAAAATGGATGGCTGTAGTTTAAGAGTTAACCAATGTGAAAACTGGTGATTCTTTACTAGCTTCTCCTTGTTCTCCACATGTTGAAGCATCTTTAAGCAAGATGCTGAACCCTAAATTGTCACTGAAACATAATTTGGTGATTGTGTGTATGTGGTAGATAAAGCACTGTTCTAGTGTAATTTTTCAGAGTTCCCTTAGTTTTATTGGCATAAGTTACACTTTGTGGTTATGGTAAATAGTTTATGACACCAGTAATGACTAAAAGTAATGTGTGTGGAGCAAAACCATTGAAACTAGTCATTTAAAAGTGCCTATTTTGTAAAAAACAAAAAAAAGTACAATCTGTATCAAATGAGTCTTTCTTCTAGTATGTCCTCGCTCTGTGTTATATTCGCTTAAATGTTGGATTGCAAAATTTCTCTCTAAGTATTAGAACTCACAAAGCCAAGTTCACATGAACTATCTTTTCTCTGGAACTGCTTCATTCATGCTAAGTGTTGCAGAGCCTTGCGGGATGGAAAGAATTACAACCCTACAGTAGAGCCTATAAGCCAATCAGACATTGGGGGGGGGGGTTTGTTGCAGCGGTATGGGAAAACAGCCAAGCTCTGACAAGCACCAGTCTAGTCCTGCTGGTGAGATGATGAGGCCAAGAAGTGAGATAAAGATTATGTCAAATGTGTGGTGGAATCTCCCCCGACTAAAAAATAAGATTTGATCTGAGCAGATTTTTTCCGCAGTGGGAGGAAATGACAACTGACAGATTAGACATCTTCTACTGTAATCTGTATAAAGCTTTGAAATATAGGTTGTCTTGGGGCCAGACTCTTTCTTTCCTTCTCTGCATGTCATCCAATCACAACCACACAAGCAAAATGACCAGAAGAATTAACATGACTGTATAGCGAGGCCTAAAACCAACTCTAAACTAACTAATTCTTGTCCATAAAGCATCTG
>VUQS01001305.1:0-31984 GCA_015108495.1 Heterochromis multidens | reverse complement strand
TTTTTACCTGCAATGGTTTTGATTGAAGTGAAAAAGCTTTCATTTCACATTGCTTCTTTGCTTGTGCTTGAATGTGACCATGAGCGGGTTCAGGCCACCATACTGTTCACACACTGAAGCACTCGCGCTGTCCAGCACTGAAATCTTTTTAATGGTAAATATGGTGAGAGCCCTGTCACACTGTTTTTTCCAATCTCTTTTCCCTTATCTAACGACTGAGAATGGGTTTACATTTAACTTTAATTTTAATCCTTTGAAAAGCTGTGGTTGTCACTAATTGGAACGTTTCATAAAGAGCTAAAACTGAAGTTAATGTTATCCAGTTGATAACTACACAGTTATTTTAAAAACAATAGTGTTTATTTTTATTTCACCTTTATTTAATTAAGAAAAATATGACTTTAGAAATTAAAAATCTCTTTTGCAATAGTGACTTGGCCAAGGCAGACAGCAGTACAGTCAATGGTATTTTCATAGACTAGTAACAAACACACAAATATATACAGCAAAAATACACAAAATAAGAATACCAAAAGTACAAGCAATAAACAGTAAAATACAAAATCAACAAAAAAATTTGTGAGAATTATCTTTATTTAAAGTGAAAACAGTTGCTTTTTTAGTTCCCATCCAGATCAGAGCAGGAAGGCTGCTCCATAGATGCCCTAGTAATTCATCTGCTTTACTAAGGCAAAGTGGCTTAACTGCTTGTTTAAAGAATTTTGTATTTATAGGTTTTTCCCAAGGTTGCTGATGTTATCCTGTTTACACAAAACTATCCTTTTATTCATTCCATTAATTGTATTTAGCTGCATTTTCACTAAATGTACAATAATAAAGGTGGCTGACAAATTTTCCCTGTCAAGCATGACAGGAGAGCACGCAGTCTAAGCACAAAGCTGTCATGGTCCTGGGTCTTTCGCAATGATATGTAGTCCATTGAGAATATTTTGTGTTTTTTGGTCTTTCAAGTTCTGTTAGTTATTTTTCTTACGGTTTTCACCTTTGTATCCTTCTGCTTAATCTGTTCTTAGTTCTGGCCATTTTGAGTATTGTATTCTAGCTTATTTCTCTTCATGATTTTGTTCTCAGTCTTGGTTCTGTCTCCTTTTGTAATTTGTAATTATAGTTAATTCCCTGAGTTTGTTTTCCTGCTCTCCTGTGTTCTCTGTCTCAAGTCCGCGTTCCTGTTCCCGTGTTAAGTTACTTCCTGTTTTATTTTGTCAGTCTTTTGTCTCTTGTGCTTTGTTTTTAGTTTTACATCCCTTGTCTCATTTTCTCAATTAGTTTCAGATGTCCTCCTAGGTGTCTCCTGCTTGCCCTTATTACCTTGTGTATTTATTCCCTCAGTTTGTCTTTGTCGCATCCTCCCTTATCCCTCATGGTTATGTATCTTTGTGGATCTGTGCATCTTTTGTTTCCCTAGTTTTGGATTCCTCATTCCTGGCAAGCCTTTATTTCGTATTTTATTTTAGTGCAGCATTAAAGCTGTTTTTTTAGTTTACTTCCTGTCTCCTGTGTTCTGCAGTTGGGTCCAAATCCTGCCTGCCACACAGCCGTTACATGACACAAAGCAATTTCAAACATGCTTGCCTGACACCAGGATCTTTGTTATTCTAGGAGGGAAGTTCTTACAGTTATGTTTGAATGAATTAATGTTGCATGAATACCAATAACAGCAACTATTGTCCAGGTGTTTATCAATACTTTGGGACTGATGACTCAAATACAAGTAGCAATTTTACACTAGTCCCTGGTATATTATCACAAAACATTTTGTAAATATGCCATGTAGTGTAGACTTAGGCCACCCTAGCCCTGGCCCTTACCATTCTCCATGTCATGTAACACTGTAAAACAACATGCAGCATGTTTTTTTATATGCAGAGCAATGATATGTAGTCCAGGCATCATCAAAATCTGATCTTTCCCAAGGCTGGCCAGATGCTTCAACTCAATGTGGTGTTTTAAAAAATAAATAAATAAAAAATATCCAGCAATGTGGATGATGTTCTGACTTCTGGATGTTAGCTGTAGCTGCATCATTGAGATTATAAGGGTAATGTTGTCCATGCATCTATCTCCACCAACTGCTCTTTTATTCACCTGGAGTTGAATGGTAACATATTTTAGTTTTCTCTCAAAACTGTTAAAAATGTCATAATAACAGAAATCATGACCCTTTGACTTGCCTGTAGTATCGAACAGCTAGTAACATCTTGCTAATGTTACATAAGCCTTGTTATCAATCACCACCTCTGACAAGCCCCAGATGAGGCAGATTAGGTATGTCACATATATAGCCCAGCTTCTCTGTGATTTTGAGACTGTCATTGGTATGCTACTGTTTCAGCGTGGAAATAATTAGGAATGGTGTTGACTGCTTATTTTTACTCATAATGTATATTCTAGCACATAAAAAACATAAGAAGGTTTGCTTATGGTCTGGTGGTCAATCAATGCAAGTTACTTTAAGAGTTCATGCACTGGCCTAGGTGACTACTCAGTATTTTGTGACAAAAAACAACTACTTGTAGTATACAGGTTCTCCCTATCAGCTTGATTGTTTAAGATCCCAAAATGGATCAAAAGCACTGAACAGTGAAATTACTGGAGAGGTGCCAGTGCACAAATGTTAATGTAATCCAAATTGCTGTATATTGCTGTAAACTGAATGAATACTGACACTAATTAAATGGAATAAGCACATAACAGAACAACAAAACCATTTAATTTGTATTCAAAAAGCGCCATCTGCTTTAGAAACACAGGGATGCATTTCTAGACCCATGTTGTTATTTGAGGATGTGTTTTCTTTCTGCTACTTCTACAAATAACTATCCAGCATGAACAAAGTGATGTTACAAATAGCTACAAGGGCTTCCTTCTTGCATCAACATTAAACAGAACAGAAAGAAATCCATCATAGAAGAAGAAAAGCAATTGCTCTACTGACAAGACAGACAGATCATAATGCAAGTGCAGGCACAAAACATTGGGTTTTGAGAAGGGGCTAACTCCCTTTTATTTCCTAAAACCTTGTGTCACACTGCTTTCTTTTTCCATATACACTGCATAACCATAAGCTGAATGCAACAAGCTCTTACAATACAGGGAATTCGCAGGAAAATGAAGAACAAAGGTTTCAGTACAAGTCAATATTCACAGGGAGGAAATGTCATTGAAACAGTGATCAGTGTAACTTGTTCCAAACTAATACACACATAATATTTTTTCTGTAACACATTACTGTAGTAGACTGAGTGATCAAGCTAAAGGTACTAATCAAACAAAAAAGTTATTAATTGTGTTACATATGTAAGTCCTTCTATTACTTTCACAATGAATGGACATTAAAAAAAAAAACTCATCAAATTTCTACCAAATTTCTTTCTTCAGTCACAATATTTTCTCTGTTAAGTCTTCTAAGGCTCGTTTCCAACTGTCAGCTTTTAAGTTAATACTTAGAAAGATCTTGATATGTCCTCATTAGATACTTGTGTCACCAGGTGAAATTGGTTGCAAAGAGGTATACAATGTTGCACTATATACCTCATTGCAATTATTTTCCTCACTAGCAAGTTGCCACAGTCACCTGTGGTTTGAATGGAAGACATCTCCTTGTCTGCAAACGCTCGCCAACTGTTCACCGAGCGATAGTGAATCTATGAAAAGTAAAACACAAACTGGAAACGGAGACTACTCACGTTCAAAGTAAAAGTTGTGCCTTACCGCTGCAACCAATGTGTCAAAAGTTTCAAGTCCACATCTTCCAAGCATACTATGGGCAGCAATACCAATCCGGTAGCAAAGGAATCACAAGGAGGTTTTGTGGTCATTTCACCTAGTGACAGCCAGCAACTTCCAGCAACTACTCACCAACCATTCAGAGAATATACAGTGACCAGAGATTGCCGGGGGTAGCTGACTAATCTGTAGGCTTGTCTGACTGAGGCCTTACACAGAGTTGTAACTACATGTTAATTAGCCAGTTTATTTTTTGACTAAAAATGTGTCTGTAACTATTTAGAAATTCATTGTTATTGTACTCAAAAAAGCTCACAAATTTGTCTCATATGTGCTGTCTTATATGTCAGAACTCAACTGTTGGTCCTACAAAACAAGACATTTGAAGATCAAATATTGACATTGCTTTTTTCTATAATTACACTGTTTTAAAGACCAAACAATCAGGAAAACAACCTAAAGATGAATGAATAAATAAATAATAAAAATAATCAACAGGGAAAAAAATAAAACATTTATCTTGAAAGCATTACTTATACATTGACAAGCTATGACAAATGAAATAGAAAATTTATAAGACCTACATGCCAACCCTAGGGAAGTGACAATTATAATGTGGTGGGGTTGGAACAGCAGAAAGCCCTCCAGCCTTTAGACTGAATCAGAGGTAATATAGGTCGCTGTTGGTGCATTCTAATTTAGACATCTCTGCAGGGGCAGATTACCTAGCACAACACACTTCCACAGTAGCAAGACATATTCCTTCAAGTTAGACCTAAAAATACAAGTGGCTTTATCATCTGGAGGAGGTCAAGCCATCTGTGTAATATACGCTGGAGAGAAAGAAAATGACAGTAGTATGAAGGTCATTTGACCAGATTAAATATTATTTTCCAATTCATTTTGCACTGTATAACATAAACTATATCAATTTCCCCACAATTTTTAATGCTTATACATAGAACATGCCAGCATTTTCTATTGGACCTCCACAGAGTTGAAAGCGGTATCCAGACTTAGTCACCAATACAAGTCAAGAAAGAGAAATCAGTCCTAAGCTCTAAAATCTGACATTTCCAAGCCAAAGCTGAGATTCTCGACTGAGATATGGGCAATGCAGACTGTAGACTAAAGGATATAAGTAAACCTTATAAAATGAAGCCAGTTTCTGGTTAGGTAGAGCTGGGTTTTTTTTAACTACTGTCTCCCTCAATTGACATAAAAGTGGCCAAATGTAAATATAAAACACATTAAAACAGGAGTAGTTGTAGTGACTGTATATGAAGTCTTATCTGTATATCAAATTAATGATTTTATTTGCCAAATGTCAAAAAACTGGAACAACCAGTTGAACAAGTCAGATGAACAAGATATCTGTATATTTTTGTACATGCCTATTTACAGCAGAGAAACGCTTTCCAGCTGAGTCAGAGTAACATTAACACTCTACCAGTGCCCTGCTTCTGGCCATGTGAATATGTCAAATATGCATTGAACTTTTTAGGTCAACTTCAGGTCAACTCGGTTTTCAGGGAAATATTTAAAACTGTTTGCTAAAATCTTCAGAAAAGCAGCATGCTGTTTCATGCTGGATAGTATTTTAGATCATCTAAAAATTGCTGAGAACCCAAGGTTATGTTCCTATATGAAGAGTAAATGAGGGCTTTAAGAAAGCATCTCTAAACATTGGGGGAAAAAAAAACCCAAGCAACACTTCACATTTTACTGAAAGATCTGATGTATAGAGATTGTTTTCAGCTCTGAAGCTTTGGATGAAGTAAATATAAATTATGTCACATAAATACAAACTATGCAATTATTTTGAAAGCCACATTATGGACTACTATCCCTTACAGGCTGTGGTTCAAGATGTAGCGAAATGACGTCCACTGCTTGGAAAGCTGGTGATTAAATACCAAGCTCCTCCAACCCACAAGTTGAGGTGTCTTTGGGCAAGATACTGAACACCTATGTTTAATTTATGGTACCGCAAATGTGTCACTTTGCATACGAATTTCCATACGGACAGTGTACAGAGAGGGGTTTTCACCCACCACAAAATGTGGGAAACTTGTGTGTCTGTTGAATGTTGACTGGTTGACAAGTGGTCAGAACAGGGACGGGAACAACAGCGGAGGTCATCGGGAATGGGAGATGCGTGAAAAAAAAACCCATCAAAGATTTTAAAAAATACAGTATGAAAAATGTGGCTGCAGTGGACATTTTTCATTGTTGTTAAACACTCGGTTTCACTTCAGCTCTTTATATGTTATAACTTAACTCTTCTCTGTGGCTGGCTGACGGGCCAACAACAGCACAAGCAAGAGTAGCCCGCAGACCAGTTGTACCACATATTTTGTACACTACCTCCATTGACAACAGACACTCTCTGCAGGTAGATGGGCAGTCCATAACTGCCCATGGACTGCCATCGCGCTACCCCCGCTGGAGCATAATTTCGGCTTAAAACTGCCCCAGATGTGTCATCAGTGTCTGTGTGTGAGAGGAATAGTGCTCTATATATACAATAAAAGTGCTGCATGGATGTGTATGTAAATAGCTGAATGTGGCTTATAAACTGTGGACTAAAAAGACTATAAAAGGTCTAAATAAATGCACTCCATTTCTTACGGTCCCAGACAAGATATAACTCACTTATAAGGACACCGAATGTGAGCACAATCGTGAAGAGAGTGGCCAAAATAGTACCATTTTAAAATATTATTAAAAGATTTTGATCTAAGTTTAAAAGCTTTTTCATTATATCTCAGCTCTGAAATGCCAGACAGCAATTATTTCCACACAAAAAAGTACCATGAACCAATTAATGGTAAACTGCAGTGGTAATTGTTATTTCAGACTCAAAAATGTAAACTTGAGTGCTTGTTTATGTTTGTATGCATCTATGAGACTAAAGTATTAAGGGTATGAGAGATCTTTTTAAAATTCCGACAAACAGCAAGTAAGGTGACTTTCAGAACACTTGGCAACCTCCCATAATTGCCAGCTTTTATTATGATGGAGCAAAGCTGCCTCTAAAAAGAGGTTCTTCAGGAAAGAAAGACCCAATGAGGGATGTGTCTTCAGTGTTGGGTGGGAACTGTTTGTTCAAACTGCCATCAGGCTGCATTGTTGAGAATATATTGTGGGCATTTATTTGAAACTTGTGATAGTCTCCATTCAGTTAGATGAAATGCCTAATTTCTTGAGAAAATGGGAACTGGAACAAAATTTCACATCATGATCCAGGGCCAGTGCTTACCTTCTGAATTCTCAGAGTCATATTATCATTATGTAAGGTATCAATTGTCTAAGGTTCTGTTGAAGTCTTTTTCAAAGGAAAGGCAGCATTCCAATAATGTCAGGGGCACCTGAAATTAAAAAAAAAGAAAAAGATCCAGTAATTTACTGTACAACTGTGAAACAGGAAACCAAAAGACCCAAAAGACACAATACCGAACATGGCGACACTGAACATGAAGACAGAGACAAGAGAACACCATAGGACAAAGACATAAACACTGCTAGAGGAAGAAAGAAAGAGTGAAGCACTGAAGAAACTAACACAAATAAAAAATGAAAACATCAACCAGAACACAGAAGTGCAAAACAATAACTTATTGGTAGGAAAACCATTAAGAACAAACAGAAATCAAACACTCAACAATACCACAAGAATTTAAATGCTTAGAATAATGATATAATTATATCATATAATGATAATGATATCAAAAGAGGAATCCTAAACTTTAAACAATAGAATAACAGAAAACCCAAATAGAATCCCAAATTCTAATATATAAAATTCAAAACTCCAAAATGACACAAAACCCAGGACCATGACGATGACTTAACTTTAACTTTGAGAATTGTTTCCACTTTCCTGCATGGCACATTAAAATCAGAAAGACATCCAGTCATACACAAAAATAAATCTGTCCAGCTGAGGGAGACCACTGACATCAAGCCGACACATTTCCTTGAAATGACAAGTAGGCACATGACACATCAAAGTAGTGCAGCAGGTGAGCCAAATCATTAGATTAGGCAGATTTATGGCTTCATGAAACTTGTTATTACCCATGGCGCGCTTCACTGATGTTTAGCTTGATGTCTTTATGAGGGGCCCGTTGTTCACCTTGCTCTGACAGGCACAATGTGATGATTAGAATACTAGAGATTCAATTTGAGTCACTTTCTCAAGTCAGGCAAGCAGAGGTTTGTTTTGGCATTTAAAAACACATTTGGTTGAGATGAAATTCAACATGAATACATATTTTGTTGATCAGCAATCACATTTTATTCTGCGTAAATGAAATTTTGGTTATGTCACAAGATTTCTAAAGATGACTGAAGATGACACAATTATGTTTGTGAGCATCAATCAGTATTTAGCCATTTCTGAGTCCCATGGTAATTTGCTAATATTAAATTCAACTGAGGTCCCCTCAAGGAGCTATATACTGTAAGATAAAGTCCCTATATTATTCTAGAGAAAACCAATCAAACAACCCCCTATAACAAAAAAATTATTTTACAGAACATGCAACGCATTTGTTTACTGCTGCCTTGATCAATTAGTTTGTTTGTGTTATTGTGTGACTTTGATCAGAGTTAGCTGTAGAACCATAACCCCTGTGTTCTGCCAGGAAAAACTTCTGATTTTGTGTTTTTTATAGTTTGGAGACTTTCATTAATGTAACATAACAGCTCCAGTAATAGTGTCAGAAATGGCAGTCTGACTGTAACTAAAGGGGTGAAAGTGCTTTAAAAATAACATGAAAATAATCAAATTGACCCTCTTATGTATTCAGTCACCTGAAGAATGGAAGACCCAGTGGATTTCCTTTGGTGGCCGTGACCCCAGCACAATGGAAAAATCCTGTTAGCATGTAGCATGGGTATAATATCTCAAATTATTAGTATTCTTAACTGTAAGCATGTGGGACAGAGCCACATGGAAAATGTAATGCTAACTTCGTGATGGACAGTCATGAATTTTGGGTACTTTTAGGACCGGGTGTGGGCTAATGAGTTTTGTGTCTCTTTTAATGTTTCAATGCTATTTAAAGTTAGCTGGCTTTCTGTTAGCCCGTTTATATCCATTTGCTTCTATCATACTCTATATTCTTATATTTACTTATTTCAATGCAGGCAAATTGCCAATAAAACTGTTTTCTTATGATATGCATATTTTCTGTTTGTATTTAACACAGTATAAATGCTGCTACACCTGCTAGAATTTACTCAAACCATCACATCCTCTGCTAAAATCCTGTTATTCTATCCAGAACATTGTCTGACAAAAATCAGTATTCACACATATTAAAAACACTCACTGTACTGAGAGTTTAGGCTATATGAAAGTAAGAGAGAAAGAAGTGCCAGAAGGTGACATCAGAACTCATATTGGCTGCTTCATAGATCTCTTCCTGTAAGGGGCAGGTGCAGTAGCAGATCCAGTTCCATTTCTAAGGATCTGTCACTGAAACAGACAGAAACAGAGCTAAAAACTAGGAGTATACTAGTAATTGCAGTAGAAAAAAATGTTCTGTCTGGTATTTTTAGCTGAAACTTGGAATATACATTTTAAAGACGTAACATTAATTTTTCAAAAGAGGGTAAATTATGGGCCCTTTAAAAGCTATGAATCAAAGCTTCTAATTAGTTCACTGACTGATTTTGATATACATTACAAAATTTTATATCAGAATGAAGTGAATTTTGATTTTGTGACTTTTTCTGAATTAACTTCAGCTATAAATTATAAGCACTGACTCTTTCCGTTCATCTGAGTAAAAGACTCACATCAAGAAACAGTACTGATAACAGACAGATGTTTTCACCTTCTTTGTGCAGTATGGCTAGTTAATCTATTAGAGCAGCTCATGCCTATGGGTTTTTCTTCTGCTCACAGAGGCTCAACGGATGGATTGTTGAGGCTTAATTTAACACTGCAAACAATGGAAAACAGCCACAAATAACGGCAGCCGTCATGAGCTTATCAGCCTGAGCAGGGATTACAAGGGAAATGAATCATTAACACTATTGCCACTTGAATGCGGCTAAAGCATGATTGACAGGTTGAAAGCTAGGTGTTAGGAGGGGGAAAACGAAATGGGTGGAGCTGTGGTCTGATACCCACTGAAGCGGGTATCATTATCGGATAAGAGCTCCAGGAGGCCTGGCCAAAATGACCCAATGTGTGTGAGTGGAACGCAATATAGAGTGAAGTAATGGATGAAAAAACATTTAGGTATGAAAGACAGACCACAATTTAAACTGCATGCCTCAAATGCCTGGTTAAACCAGAGATATTCTGACAAGCTATTCATGAAGTCCATGAACTAACTCAATCCCAACAACATGCTGACAGCAGGTATTGAATAGTAATGCTGTCTCTTTCTATTTATAGTTTATTGTTAGGTTTTGTGTATTAACAGGAAAGCTTTGAGATGTGCAAGGCACAGAGTGCACTGCAACCCCACGGTCGCCTCTCCCAATATGACACCAGGTAGATTTTAATAGTTTTATGGAAAATAGTGGGGTGCCATGCTGGTGAAGGGGATTCTGGGTCATGGAGGGATTTGTTAAGTTATTACAGTGTCTGGAGCAAGGCCCTTATCGGCACCTGCCAAGTCTTTGGCGGACCCAGTGGGATTGCACTGACCCTGGTGGAAGTAATGGATATTAGAAAATCTTCCCACTGTGAGGAGGAGGGGGTGGGTGAGAGAGCAGGGAAAAGGCAGTAAGGGAGGAGAAATGGACAGAACCTCAAGGACACAGTGGTATAGTATAGGAGGCTATAACTAAGCTAAGATCTCCAATTCAATAAATGAGGAGAGATAGGGAAAGCAAGAAAAATTATGTGGTTAGTAAATGGAAAAAAGAATAATGACTGGATATTCAGAATTTTACATGTATTACTTTGAATTCTATATATTTTTATATATTTTTTCATCATTTAGTTTTAATTGTGATTAGTTATATTAGTTATTGTATGTTATTTATTCATTCATATCATTCAACAATGGTAAATACAATGTAAATCTGTCAAAACAGCCTAAAATGACATTACTGGGTTATATTTCTATTTAAAATTGTGATATTGCCTATCATTTATTTATTTTCTGGCTTGTAATCAGTCACTGATTAAGTTTGAATCATCCCCCAAATGTAGAATGAATTTAGCATTCTACATTTTCCAAAACCAATTCTGAATTTCTAAAACTCTATACTGTGCTTTTACTGCATAATGGAGTCAGAGTCGGCTAATGTTCACAAGCAATAATCTGAAATACCATAAAAATTGGGACCCAAAGGATATACAGGCTCTTTAAATGTATCTGTCAAATTAGCCCATAAAGTTTGGACATACTCAAAAGCAGCATTTCCTTCAAATACTGCAAATCCTGCTTTAGAACGATGAACCTGATAAGCCCAAAAAGGACTAAAACTAACTTAAAACTTTCAAACTTCAATTCTCTGACAACAAAGATGACGCAATCCCCTTATCCATCTTTCCCTGGTGTTGCTGAACTATTACTAGGCACAGTAAATATCTTTAACATAATGAAATAATGTTGCACAATGTTTCTTTGTCCTTGCTGGTTACCAATGCCAGCTTGCATCGATGCACCTGACAACAGCCACAAATTTCATGCTACTGTCAGTTCACTCCAGATCATATTTTTTTTCTTTGGGTGGTAAATGTCATTTTAACTGACAGCAACAAAATTCAGCTCCAATCAAAAACTGGGATGGACACATTATATGTTAGCCAAACCAAAGTATAATATATAATCATAATACAGTTTAAAATAGGGATTAAGATTGTCAAATTATAATGTTACTCATTTTTATTTCTGACATTATGTGAAATGGAAATGTGGCAACCATTAAACTGAATGAAGTTGTTAAAATAAAAGAAACATTAAAGTAAACGCTATGATTTGGAGATGGTGCCAATAACAAAAAGACAGGAGGCCAAGCTGGAGGTAGCTGAGTTGAAGATGTTAAGATTTTAAGATTCGGGGATGACCAGGAGGGTCAGAAATGTGAATTGAGAGAAATGAGAATATCAGAGGGACAGGTCAGGTTGAGCAATTTGGAGACAAAGTTAGAGAAGCAAGGCTGAGATGATTTGGACATGTGCAGAGGAGGGATAGTAGATATATTGGACAAAGGATGTTGAAAATCGAGCTGCCAGACAGGAGGAAAAGAGGAAGGCCACACAGAAGGTTGATGATTTAGTGAAGGAGGACATGCAGAGGGATAGTGCGACAGAAGAGGATGCTAGGAATAGGGTGAGATGGAGGCAGATGATCTGCTGTGGCGACTCCTAATGGGAGCAGCTGAAAGAAAAACAATATGAAGAAGAAGAAAGGTACCCAAACAGTATATCTTCTGTACAAGTCAAAATCAAAGTCCAAAGAAAGTGGTCCATATCTTTGCTCTACACACAAATGCACAATAGCTCACCTTTGTAGTTGTTCTGTAATCCTACTGACAGAAAGACAGGCTAACCAACAAACCTGCACTAAAGTCTGCTACATGCTACCTTTGTATGAGTCTGACTGTGCAACCGTCCAACATTAATGAAGACTGAGTGTTAGTGGTGACGATGCAACCACATCTCACATTAACAGGGAGAAGCTGCTCAGAGTGGGGCTGGCTTTCTGACAAATGCTTTATTATCACAGGTTGTCTTTGTCAAGGTTAAAGCCACAAACAATGCAACTCATTTGCTTACAAATGCACTTCAGTCATCCGCTGCACTGTATGAATGGCATTGCATAATATATTCCAAAGCAATATGGGTGCATCTCTTTTGATTAAGCCTTGCCTTCAGACATACCAGACACAAACCAGGCCAAACAAATCAAAGACAAGCATAAATGTTTCAGAGCTTGTCATTTCTCCAGTTGGTTCTCAGAGTAAAATGCTTTCCCTTTTACTTTTATGCTAATCTTACAGGCAGACACAAAATGATATCCAGTTGCTGAACTGTCAGGAAGGAGGTAGGATCAAGTGACTCCTTACTGGGATGCAAAAATAGACCGAGGAGAAACAGATTCTTTGGTGTTGTAGAGGCTTTAATGTTGGTCTGTCATTATGCATTCTGCATGGATCTGGGCTCAGAAATGACAATGTTTAGACATCAGACCTGGCCCTACTGTGGAGTAAACACCCCAGCACCAGAGCACACTGCAAAAACAGCCATGTTCATCATTCATCGGGCTGGTAGGATATTGACTCAATATAACAGCTTAGATGGAAAGCGCATTAGGACATGGGCAAAATCCATTGTCTCCATTTCTCACTCTTGTTCTCCATGTTCCAGGGGCAGGAGAAGGATTTAGAACAGGAGAAAGTCACATAGTTCTGCTGTTGAGATTTGAAACCTAGAGGATAGAGGAGGATTTTTCTGGCTGCACTTTTCTTGTAAGGCAAGAAAAGAAAAATTACCAGCAGTAAATAGATGAGTATGATAAGGCTCCCCTAAATACAAGTCTTATCTCTCTCTCAATTTGAAAGTGCCATAGAAGAAATAGGCCACGTTGTCACTCAGGCTTTTAATTAAAAACAGAGGAAAAGACTGTGTGTATGTGTGTGTGTGTGTGTGTGTGTGTGTGTGTGTGTGTGTGTGTGAGTCCCCAAGAGAGAGTAGTTTTAAAAACATTTATTCACACTTAATGTTTATCACCTACAAATGACCTTGTTCTTGTAACTTTAATTTTTTCTCTGACTGGTTCAACTTGCCTGCTCCAGTCTCATTCACTAGTGACAAACGGAGTGAATGAAGCAGTAGGAGAGAGACGAAAAAGAGAGAGACAGACAGGGAGAGAAGGAGGTGACATGACCCTGTGTCTATTAATCAGCAACTCAGCTATGGGCTCACATCACTAGAGAAGATAACGCCGGCTGTTGTCACACAGGTGGAAGTAATGGCTAGGAAGCAACCTTTTCCGATAGCGGCTTGTCCGAATGCTGAGACGTGGACTGACAAAGACACGTACAAGGCCGAGAAACAGAGAGCCGCTGTCAGGCTTTTGACTGATAACAGTTTGAGTGAGAGGAGTGCAAGTGAGGAGGAACATGTCGAACTAGATAACACAGCGGCCCAAATGTGATTATGGTGGCTCATCATCAGTTAGGGAGCATTCCTCTAAACATTGATTTGTGCCTTCTTCTGTTTATTCCAGGCACAGTGGAAAATAAAAATGGTCATAATTAAGTCTAAGAGTTTAGCTAAACTAAATAAAGCAAAAGCCGGTAATGCCTTGGGCCATTCTCCTTTCTTTCTGCTGAAAATACATGGCAGAAATGATCTATCACAGCGTTTTCTGACTGTCAGACAAAAAGGCTCTAAAGTTTTATTGCAGCAGGTCCACATGAAATTATATCTTTCCTGACACGCAGGTACTGTGGTACTTTATTAGAAAATCTTTGCCTCTGTTCTTTGCTATATTTTAAATGAAAGCGATAATAGACTGGCCATTTGAAATGTAATTACATTCAGTTGTGAATGAGCCAATTTTGGTCAAGTTTAAAATGTGAAAGCATAATGAAAGTCAGTGAAAGCCTATGTAATTTTTGTATACTGATCAGCTCGACAATTAAAATAGCCAAATTCAAGTATGTAATATTCAGTCCAGATTTTTTTATTTCAGGATACAGTGCTTGATTTTGATACAGTTCCCAATCCTGCCTCAGAATCCCCAGGTAATGCTTAGTTGTGCAGAGTTTCACAACAGATGACATTTAGGACTTGTGACTGTACATCATATGCCAGCGGTGAATATTTGCCATGCAGCAGTCTAAATAAATTAGCACTTCAGAATTAGCACAGTAGCTAGTATTCTGCAAAAGACTTGTGGAGCCGTTAATGAGTAAATCTCACAGAACACCAGCATTAATCTGAGGCTTATGCCACAAAGCTAGTTTAGCCCATACAATTCAAAGACCCATATTTCACACAGCTAGAAACTAAGCAAAATAAGATCAACTATTACAGGACACCAATCCAAAACTGACAGCAATCCATATGGAAATATCAAAGCATAGAATATAACCACCTGATACAAGATCCTCAAGAACAGCAATGAAGCACACAAAAAGCAAATAATTATTTGGCTAAAGTGAAGCAATGATCCCTGATGTCTCAACAAACCTTTTGGGAAAAGCTGTCATTGTCTTAAACAAATAAACTCCATTTCTGGCTTTGGACATTCAGAGGGGTGCACTACAAAGTGAGATTAATGAGTTTGCGAGCTACGTGGAGCTTAAAGTCAGAGTTTTCACGAAAGTGGCTCTCTTTTAACCTGGCTGAATCACCATGGTACCTTATGCTAAACACATAACCTGGTTAGGAGGTTAAGTTCAGAGTTTCTGCTTAAAATTGGCTGGAAGCACCACATTTTCACTGATTCTTTTATTTACAACATGTTTTAAGTGAAATACAGATTCTCTCCTGGTGTAATGCATTTTATATGTGAAACTTGTTATACTGTACCTTACTAGCACCACTGAATGAAGCCCAGTTGTAAAGTTACAGTACTGCAAACTGTGCTTCACATTGCCACTGAAATTTACATGTATTCAGTTTGTGAAGCAGAAAATGTATACATTTTTTTATATTTGATTCTAATCTGCTGCTAAGTCCCTTTAACACTGCAAATCGCAGAGAACCCACACAGAATACCTTTTCAATCAATAAAATTATTTTTGTTGATCTGTCATTTCCATGTCTCCTTTATTAGCCTAGAGAGATAGTTTTTTTTAATGCTTAAATATATCCAGTTTAAAGTTTCTGAGCAGCACAAGAGCACACTCATTGTTAACATAAATATATTAACTCAAATTAAAATGTTGTGCTAAATCCCAAGATTAACAGTTTTCTGCATCATTAATCTCTTGTCTTATGTGCAGCAGTGTTGCATTTTATTGTTATATTTTTATGTCTTTTATAGATTTTTATCACCATTTTACCATCATCATCTGATAATGTCTCTGACGCAATCATAGGGATCATTTTGTACAGAAGAAGAGTCATATGACATGTGAAACACCCTTTTTTTAAAAATGTGAGCATGCACAGAGCCTGAAGCAGAAAGCCAGGGTTAACAGAGAAAGTTTATAACCACCTTTCCCATACCCCTTAACTCTGACTTAACACAAAGAAAGCCAAACTATGTTGAACTTCCTTCATAGTATACCTCTTTAGACAAACCAGCACATTTGTCCATAAGCCAGCTTTTAACATTACCCTCTACCAGAGACACACAAAAGCAATAATTCAAAAACAAAATATTCTCCACAATCCACAATCAATCATAATATTCTGGATAACATTAATATTTCCCAGTATCAATATACGTACATCAGCATATCACTTGTTTTGTCTCTATTATTGTGGGGTCTTTACCTTACAATATAAAGTACCTTTAGGCAACTTTTGTTGTGATTTGGTGCTATATTAATAAAACTGAATTTAACTGAATTATCAGACAGTGGGTTGTGTAATGTTATGAATCATACAGAAACACCAAAGCAACAAAATCAAAGCTAGCCCAGAACACCATCAATACACAATCTATCAAACTGTAAGGTTAAGCACTGTTTCCTCTTTAAACAAAGAAGTCTAGAAGTATTATAACATTGCTGTTTACAGACTATGTTGCAGAGGAAATGCTACCTTAGCAGCAGCACAACAGCAGAGAAAACAGTGGGCAGTGCACAACTTAAGAGTGAAAAGACAAGCACACACAAGTGACATTCAACAAATATTAATAAAGGATCTAAAATTTTTTTGTTTGTTTGTTTGTTGTTTTTTTTTTTAAATGGTATGCACATGCATGGTAAACCTACACAGGTAATTTTACACAGAATAAGTACCAAACTGTCTGGACAGTAGGCATGGCCCACTGTGCTTTAATAGGATCTCCTACACCATAATTTGAACTTTGTTGTACCTGCTAACTGTGCAATTTCAGGCTTAATTTTGTATCCTGGCCCATGTCACACACTGTGGCTTGTAATAAACTGATTGCTGAAGTCTCACAGTCTGTACTTGCCTTTAGGCCAGAAAAATTTACATATAACATTTTCATTTGGACATTGTGTTGTTCTCACATGTAACTCAATCTAACTTCAATTTGCAAATGAGGTCTAATTGGCCAAAATAACTGAAGACACCTGTGTGGATTTGTGGGGCTTTTTAAGATTTAAAATGGCCGGAGTCCAAAATAAGAAAACCAACTCAAGTCCAGTCTCACATGAATAAAATTTGAAAAGCCTGATGAGATACTAGCAGGCAGTAGACAGCCAGCATAACAGCATTGTGGTGATGTCATGTTTACAATTACCTCTGAGTAAATAGGTCATGTAATATGAAATGGATTGCGTGAGTCTATGCATCAACTCCAGTTTATATTGCAAGTAATACTGGATGCCAGAACAGCAGGTCTAGGACAGAGGACACTGACTGAAAATGACACTATTGACCATCAATATGGTAGAAGTATTCTGTGGAACTATTTAAATTGATGGTGTAAGAGCAATGCTTCCTGTTTGCCTTTAAAAACTTTATACCACTATAGGGTAGGAGTACTGCGCACAGTTAGGGTAAAATAACCAAGAGGTTAACTGAATGCAGGTGTTACTGACTGGAAACTAAACAGTTTTTCACTGTACCTTATTCATTTACATTTTTGTTTCGTGTTATTGGAAATGCACATTTTTATATACTTTTGGAAAAACAGACTGTAATAATTGAACACTTTCTTTAATAGAAATTAAAAGACATTAGATCTTTTTGTAGTGCATCTAAATAAATAAAGCAGTAACCATTTTAGGCTGTTTTGATGAGTAAATTGATCATTACAGGTGACCTAAGACCATTCTAAAGACTGACATTGACAATGTCAGTGTTTGTGCATGGATCCTCTTTTAGGAATTTCTTATTCAAACCCAGTTCACACATTTCTTGTATGTTGGTGAGGTTAGAATAAGTATTCTCACTCTTTTTATTCCTTGTGATTTTACTTGTTGGTTAATGCTGTGATCTGCCAGCATCCATTTGTTTTCCCTGTTAATCTGCACATCTGTGATGTTTGCATGGCACTGTTTGTCACACTGGATAGTTCTGTTTTTCTCTTCATTCCTCTGTCATTTTCTTGTGATGACAAAGGGCCTTTAAGGCAGCTATTACCTTTCTTCTCTCTCCATTTACCATTTGTTCAGCTGTGCAAGCCCCATTGTTTTAATTTCATGCAAGATGTAGTTTGGTGTTTTGGTTAAATCAAAAGTTTATTCAAAAGTTAAAGCCTTTCAGATTTTTTTCAGACCTGTTGGTGGCATTTATGTTTAGTACACATCTTTTATCAATCAAACATTGCCTAATTTTGTGTTTTTTTTGTTTTTTTTGTGTAAGTACCCAAATGAGGCAAGGATTCAGAGATTAAACGAATCAGACTCCTTGATGTTTTGCAACGTTTTATTTGTGGACGGAAGACAAAATTCAAATTTGCATGCTTACTGAAACCGCCCACTCTGTATATCAAGCCACCGGGTGATCAAAAGTCGAGTTAATAGGGATACAGCGCAAGGGGGAGTTTAATTACTAACCTAAAATACTTAAAAATTATGCTTGGGCTGATGCTGTTGCTGGAAGCGAGTGTCTGGCAGTGAGGGGAGGCTGGGTTTCGAGAATTTCTGAGTCAAAGCAGCTGCCTTATTTGTGTTGTGGGATTTAGAAAGCAACTGGAGCAGAGATCAATAAGGTGTAATAGGTCTGGGAATGAAATGATACCAAAGTGTCCCATGTCAATGAATCTGCTTATCTCTGCCTGCCAAACTCCAGTCTACTAGCCCATGCTTACTCACCTGTAGATTACCGATAGTGAACTGGAGAGCTTGTAGAAGCACTGAATAAGGCCTGAGTTTAACTCTGTGCCCTTGACTTATCTGTGGAGCCAGGGGTATTTCTCCTTTATAAGCAGCTGCAGATGTATGGCTTTTGCAGTGCAAGGTTATGTTAAAGACTTTAGGGAATTATTTTTTGACTTCATTACATTGCCTACAGCAGACGACACATAGTATTATGAGGGAAAGTGTCAGGGGCAGATGTATAAAAACTAATCCTGATCTAAGGATTATAAACCTGCACATAGCAAATATCCTGTTATTTGACCAGTGTGGTGACTACGTGTATAAAGATGGTAACAGCTTACAGGTATTGCTCAAACTCTAGACTGCATCACAAATGTCTACATGTTATATTCAGTATTATACAGTTTATTAAGATTTAATTTAATTATGAGATGAAAATGACCTATTCTTATTGTAGCCCACTCCTCTCTCCTCCTTTCTTACCCACCTGCATCACATGCATATTTTGCATTTGTGTCTTTGAGGTTGCAGCATTATAAACAGCAGGCAAAACCCTCTCCTGGCATAGTCTGATAAGGCATGTGAACATGCACCCTGCTATTCTCTTATCTCACTGACATGCACAAAACGCCCCCATGCCAGTGCTGAGCGTGACATGAGCAGCCCAGCATTATTAGTGTGATACGAATAGGTCCTTTTATTCAAGGACGTGATGAACATAGCAAATGCTGTAAAACCCAAGCTACTGTCGTCATCACTCTAAATGAGTTTTGCCTTCTTGGAGGAAAGCTATGTGCTCAGGTTGGTCTCACTGGAAACGTGGAGCCAGTGGGGAGTAGCGAGGCAAATTGAGGAGTGAGTGACAGGTTAACACCTGTCAACTGCATGGCAGGAGCAGGTGCTGATCTCCTGACCTGCCTCATTTGACAACTTATTGCTGATAGAGAGTGTTAAAGCTGACCAACTGATTCGTCCTGATATGTCCAAATTTACACAAGAAAGATCAGAATTTATAAATACAAATTTATAAAACCACAAATAGAGGTATTTTTTCTGTGTAGCTTATCGTCCTGCAGCATACACTATATTGCCAAAAGTATTCACTCACCCGTCCAAATCATTGAATTCAGGTGTTCCAATCACTTCTACAGGTGTATAAGATCAAGCACCTAGGCATGCAGACTGCTTCTACAAACATTTTTAAAAGAATGGGTCGCTCTCAGGAGCTCAGTGAATTCCAGCATGTTGCTGTGATAGGATGCCACCTGTGCATCAAGACCAGTCGTAAAATTTCCTCACTCCACAGTCAACTGTTAGTGGTATTATAACAAAGTGGAAGCGATTGGGAACGACAGCAACTCAGCCACGAAGTGGTAGGCCACCTAAAATCTTAGGGTCAGCAGATGCTGAGATGGATAGTGCACAGAGGTCGCCAACTTTCTGCAGAATCAATAGCTGCAGACGTCCAATTTTCATGTGGCCTTCAGATTAGCTCAAGAACAGTGTGTAGAGAGCTTCATGGAATGTGTTTCCATGGCCGAGCAGCTGCATCCAAGCCTTACATCACCAAGCGTAATGCAAAGAGTCAGAGGCAGTGGTGTAAAGCACGCTGCCACTGGGCTCTAGAGCAGTGGAAACGTGTTCTCTGGAGTGACGAATCACGCTTCTCCATCTGGCAATCTGATGGACAAGTCTGGTTTTCGTGGTTGCCAGGAGAATGGTACACTGACTGCATTGTGCCAAGTGTAAAGTTTGGAGGAGGGGGGATTATGGTGTGGGGTTGTTTTCCAGGAGTTGGGCTCAGCCCCTTATTTCCAGTGAAAGGAACTCTTAATGCTTCAGCATACCAAGACATTTTGGACAATTTCATGCTCCCAACTCTGTTGGAACAGTTTGGGGATGGCCCCTTCCTGTTCCAACATGACTGCACACCAGTGCACAAAGCAAGGTCCATAAAGACATGGATGAGCAAGTTTGGTGTGGAAGAACTTGACTGGCCTGCACAGGGTCCTGACTCAACCCAATACAACACCTTTGAGATGAATTAGAGCGGCGACTGTGAGCCGGGCCTTCTCGTCCAACATCAGTGTCTGACTTCACAAATGCGCTTCTGGAAGAATGGTCAAAAATTCCAATAGACACACTCCTAAACCTTGTGGAAAGCCTTGCCAGAAGAGTTGAAGCTGTTACAGCTGCTAAAGGTCATATTAAACTTTTTGGATTAAGAATGGGATGTAACTCAAGTTCATATGCATGTGAAAGCAGACGAGGACAGACAGAATACTTTTGGCAACATAGTGTATGTGGCTAATCATCAAAAAATTAATTAAACACCGTCTTTGTCTCTATTGTTGTTTTTCTGCATAGCATTGACAGAATAGGGTTTTATACCTGAGATTAGACATTACAGAGCTATTCTAACACATATCCATTTCTTATACTACTTTACTATTAAGTTACCTTGATGGGGGTTTTTTTTCTATTGAGAAGCTGAAAGTGGTCTTAAGCTGTCTACACTTGTCCTTGGCCAGGTTCTTGACAAATAAAAGGTTAATTATAAGAGAAGAGAAAGGCAAATTACCAGATGTATTATATTCAGAAGCTCTGCTGTAGATCTTAGCCTTTTATAGTCATGTATTACTCTCTTGCACGTTGTTTAGCAGGTGACTCAGACAAAGAAATGTGTGGGCAACAACCCAAGTACTGACCTAGAAGGTGCCAAACTCTGGAAAGTTCTCTTGAAAATCCTCTTAAGTGTATATATTTCTGTATTGTCCAACATAAAAACTCTAGTCTACAGTTTACCAGTCAGGTAAACTAGTCACACAGTGCCACAGTCAAGGTTACAAATACAAAAATATGTTTGAATGGTATCCTTTATTTTCTATTCATACTAAAAGAGTTAACATAGGATCAATATTCTGAAAATACCAAGGCATTTATATTTCAACAAGAGATTGAGAGGTTTATTGCAAATACAAGAGGTTTCCGAAGCTAGGAAGGATAAGAGGATTTTTAAAAAGGATTGAGGTAACAAAAGATGAGAAATGAATAAGGCGTTCACTGTATCATATTTCCATTTTTTCCTGTAAAAAAAAAGCTTAGAGATTTGTGTTTATGTACACATATATGTATGCATGTGTATGAAATAAATGACATAAGCAGCAGTAGAAAATTAACAAGAAACTGTTCTGAGTGAGCACTGTAAAGAAGACAAAATTAATAAATAGAATTTGCATACATTAAAGTAGAATTTAAAGAGCAAGAGCCATGATTTATTGGTTGTTATAAACCCATGACAATGCAGAAAGCAGTAATATAGAATAAATGGAGCAAACTTACATTATAACAAATCAAAATGAAGCCAGCAAGGCATCAGAAACAGAAGCATAACAACAAAAATCTAAATTTAAAATTTCCTTGTGTCTGAAAAAGTCAGAATATGTCCCTTTCAGATGTGATGGCATTAGCAGTGTTTGTATGAGTGGGTGGCAGTTGTCTCCTATTTATGTCAAACATGATCTTTTCGACTGATAAGTGTGAGACTATATGACAGCAGTCTTGAGGACATGTGACGTGTGAAGACCCTGTGTCACTGCAAACATGCCAACATGTTTCACATGATCACCCAGGACTGATTTTATGCCATATGTTAATGTCTTGCAGCAACATTGCATTGAATCTCCTCCCCCCATTTTGCCCTCTACATTGACCAGCGTCATACAAACATGCACAAACAAGCAACTTTAAGGTTATTTAAAGGACAGTGATCAATAATGCTCCTGTAACTCCTACTTAATCTCCATAATGAGCTTTATTGCAGCAATTAATCATGTCCTCACAGCCAGTGCCCAGCCTCCCAGAAGAATGCTGGCAGAATAAAGGCCAGGCCTGGCTGGTGCTGCCTGCAGACTCCCATGGTGGAGAAACCCATTCTATGAATTAGACTGACCCCTGAAGTTGAGCTGATAGCTGTTTGATTTTGTGTGTTGACATTAGATAATACATCAAGCTTATATTAAAATCTCTCTCTCTCTCACTCTCTCTCTCTCTCTCTTTGTTTCATAGTGAAAAACACCCACTCATGTAAGTATGATGAATAAAATATTAGAACTAAAATGCAATTCAGCAAGTGATAAAATATAAAAAATAAAATAAAATATTGTGCACTCAATGAATTAGTCTCTGAGGAGTTTCCCAGAGGAACCTTTTTTTAAAAAATAAAATAAAATCACTGTAATTTTTCTGACGATAACAGGTATCTCCAGTATATTTAATTTCCTAAACCTTTGTTTTTCATATTTATTATTGATAGAGCTCATTTTGAATATATCACCATAATCATCACCTATTTTTTCTCATATCAATAACAATATCATGAAATTTCAATTTATAACTTACCTCCTCCAGACTCGGGTCATATTTGATTTAATGTGTTGTGCTTTCATGTGTATTGAAATCTGTTAAACTGATGGCATCTCTGCACAGTTTGATCAAGCTTTTCTCTTTGGGTGTTGGCATAAATGGGTAATCAATACTCTATGTGAGGAGGAGAAACAAGTAAGGTAGGTCGGAGAGGTAGCAGGAGGTAGCTGAGGTGGATGGCACAAGGCCTCTTATGATGAATGATTCAGCTGCATTTAGAAAACTATTGATTCTGTCCTGGGCCTAATAGAAGGTGATGATGGCACGAAGGTGAATCCATTACTGAGTAGGAAGCTGCGTGAGGTACGGTGAGAGCTAATGTGTGTCCTTTCCCATTTGTCATCACCACAGTATACGCAACTGGAGGAGCATGCAAGTGTGGCATAAATGTGCTCCTGTCCTCTACACCCATAGGAGGAGCTGGAAGCATTGCCTATTAATCTCAGCTGGAACTTAAAAAAAAGAAAGAAAAAAAAGGCCCACGTATGAGACCATTCAACAGCTTCCTGTTTGAAGAATTTCCATGTCAAAGCTAGACAGAAAAAGAGGAAATGGAAGTAAAGCTTCTGTCTTTATTCAGTTAAGATCCTCTCTGTCACAATCTAAGCAGTGCTTTGCCAACTGGAAGCAAAGAAGATGACCCCACACACCACACAATCAATAAGTCTTCAGGGACAGCAGTGTGTTTATGAACCAACAACCACCTCTCAGGAAAGAGTATAATCCCTTTTATATACAGTAGCTGTAGTGTAAGTTTACTTTTGCAGCTTGTAAAAAAAGAAATGTTAAAAAAAAGTTTTAACTGTGCTTTTTTCCCCTCAGAATTGACATTTTGCTGCAACTGCTGACTCACACAATGTTTGACACATCACTTTATTATTGCTGGATCAATATTCTATTATTGTTCAATTATATATAATAAACCAAACTCAGGCAAACAAACAATCCATCACAAGGCCAGTGCAAGAGGCATCTTGTTACTGCCAACAAGGTTGAGGAGGTTTGGAAACAAACAAAGTCTCCTTGATGTGTTGGCTGTTGCCATTTCACTGGCATAGCCATAGGCTGAATTACTTCACTGTTTCCATGAAGGTCTTGTGACATTTGATTAGAAAGCCTGTTGGGAGTTCTTACATGCCTTTTTCCTGAGATGTTTGAAGTGTTTGCAGTTCAGTGGAATTGTATAAACAGCAGCTGTAAAGCCTCAGAGGTCTTCTCTTAGAGAATCCAAAATGGTGTGTTGTTCCATCTTAAATCTTTGACTGACTAACCCTTTGCCTCTCACCTAACAATAAGGAACCAAAGAAACCCAAATCTATATATCTGATTTTAAAACACCTTCAAAAAGAAATTGGTCTCATCACTGAATGTATCAGTGATGTTATACTTCATCTTACACAGTCTGTGCTTAACATTTTATATCACTATAGAAATACTTCATGTTTTAGAATAAATATCTTGCTCTTTAAAACGTATCTGCATAGATGTTATCACAGAAATATTAAAGAGAAGCTAATTGTATGTGTATATAGGTGTATTTTTTCATTATCTTCTTATCTACTGATTTCTTAGGCTGATTAGAGAATGAAAAGTGAAAAGAATTTTAGTGAAAATATACAGTGAGGTTTCAGTTTGACCTGACAAGGGCAAATTATATTGCATTTTTTAATTAATAGTTTGCAAATATTTGCAAAACAAAGGCACTTCTTTGATTGACAGTAATTATATCACATACACATCCTGTATCCAAGTTGGTACAAACCAGTATTCGTTGTCTGTTCTTGTGAGACTATGAAATTTATGACTAAACATTACTGGGACAGAGAAGAGATACAGTACAGTAGAACAAACCTAGATAAGTTGACATCTCCGACATCATTACGATCATGACTGTTGTTTCGTCTCATGTCTGTAATTCCACACTCTGTGCGTTTCTAAAGGCTGCTGTCCTCTCTTTATCTTAACATGCAGCCGTTTGCTCGAGGGAATAGTATTTTTAGCTCAGGAAAAAAAAAATGTATGGAGCTTATTTACTGCCATCATATCATCAAACTGTCAAGAAGCATCTTTTGCCGACTAAACCTTTCGCATATCTGTGTACTCATAATTGATTCTCTGTTATATCGCAAGGAAAATGCCACCAAGATAACTAAGCACTGCAGCGTAGATGGTAAAAAACCCTCACTGAAGTCTGATAGATTGTCACATCTTATCACAACTTTGAAACACTGAGAGGAAGGAGAGGTAGAGGGGGGTGAATATGCACTCGACTCCTGTACCTCAAAAGGTATTTCTGCGCTAAACATTTTCAAAGCACTCTGACTTGAAAATATCATTTTGTATTTTTCAGGTTAGTGGAAATGTGAGGATTAAGTGAGATAGAGGTAACAACTGACTTCAAGCAACAAACTTTGGGATTTAGTTCAAGTTTGTATTTGGAACTTTCCATGAAAGGTGCGAATAGCAATGTGCACACAGCACATACAGTGCAAGTCTAGGTGATGACTTTCCATAAAGTAGGACAAGGTGAGCAACATTTAAAGCCATGAAATGAACCCTATTAATGATCAAGTTAGCCTTTTTCTGAGATCTATCCCAGTTAGTTATTGTTGCACATCAGGCTTTTCACTCAGTGAAGTTTATAACAACAATGGCAGCAGTCAGAGACTGTAGCAAAAGTTGAAACAATGAACCCTCATTTCAGATAGACGCTACTTGTTTCTAGCTTGCAGCTATTGATCTTGGTGGCTGAAATAAAAGCTTGCAGATTTGATTGATCCATTTCTCCATTTGATAGGTGAAAACCTTGCCTCTAGATGACCTATTTATAATTGCTAACTTTGTATGCACTTAAAGGCTGTATACATGAGATTATGCTAAAATATCAAAATGCCAGAAGCCAAAAGTCATGCCCTACTGATTAATGACCCATTTAGAATATGTAGACAAAGATTTTTTTTCTTGTATTGGAGGGTAGCCCATTAGACATAGGGCTGTATTTAAGTGTATTAGGGGAAAGACTGATAATGCATTCTAACAAACCCCTGTATGGAAAATTTCTTTGATAAAACATGGTTGGATAAATAACACATAATCATTTATGATAACATATGTTAGGTAAAAAAAGCAAGAAGTTGCCAAGTATAATTCTACTATAGAAACACCAGTGAACAGTCAGTTGTAATACACTATATGTAAAAAAAAGTATGGCTTCAGGACTGTGCATGGTGTTTTACACAATGCTATTTTTTTCAGTTGGGAATTAAAATATTTCTTTCTTAGAAAATGCAGATTTACAAACACAGCTGAAACCTGAAATGGGTGCAACAGGAAAGGATAATGCTGTAATAATAATAAAAATAATAACTTGATTTGTATGCTAAGATGCAGCCCAGGATGCTTCCCAAATCAGGATTACAGCTGATTTATTTTTACTGATTTATTATTTTCATGGTACCTTTGTTCACCACTTCTCTAAACTACTTTGCTCTTTTGTGTTGTAATACGAACAATTTTTTTTTATATATATATATATATATTTACAGATGCTGACATCCTGTCCTGACAGTTTGGCTTTGAACTTCTAAATGGAGCTGTTTATCCAAAAAATCTCTCATGAATCCCAAGCACTCTTAATAATTTTTAAAAAGATAAAGTAAAAATAAAATAAATCTGAATGCAATGGGTAGAGTCTTTTGATGTTTCTTTTGGAAACTTGCAACATTAAAGGCGTGTGTTGACAGTGCAAGTCTGCAATGTCCCACTGTGCTGAGCCCAAGAAAACACCCTCCAACAAAGAACATCTTCCCTCAGCACCAGCAGCCACCCTCCTCCAGTCAATACTCTGTGCCAAGTTACCCATCATTCCCATTTGTGTGCCAACTTTGAACGTCAACTGCATAACTGAGTCCCCAAGTCACATGAAATCACAAACGTCAACCGTCACATCATATATTTATCTGGAAAAATGACTCTGACAGAGTTCTGCTGGGTCTTGCTAATCAAGCATGCTTTTTGTCAATGTTCTTTTAAGAGCCATCAGATTTTGACTTTTAATGTCAGATTGCCAGTGATTTATTAGCAGATTGGCTTCTGATCTAAATCACACCAGTGACTTACTGTTAAATTATACAATTTTTTTTTTTTCCTTTAAAACATCAGGCTTTCAAATTGCTTGTGGTTTATGGGTCAAATCTGGTCATATCTATAACATTGTTACAAAGTCAGCTTCATGAGCTCCCAGTCAGTGTAGATAAGAATGTAATGGAGATTGAAAATGGCCTGATAAGCTAGCTCCTTTCTAAGAATATGTCACGTTGGTCCATCCAGTGATATTAGTGGATTTGGAGTGTAAATCAACCAGGAATACTATGAATATGGTGCATCTAAGACAAACTGTTTTTAACATTAACTTGGACATGAAACCAAGAGAAAGAAAACAAATTTCTCTGAAATCTGTGTTCTCACATACATGCATTTCTCTTGAAGGTGCAATACTTCTCCAGAGCAACTTGTCACCTTGCATGAAACCTGTGACTTTTGCACTGTAGGGCATAACAAATGTCAAAATTACATTACATAAACATAAAGTTCTCAAAAACAATAACAACTTAGAAAAAAAAGGGAGAAAAATGTGTCCTTTACCCTATCATCCAACCACCAAACTCTATTTAAACAGCCTAAGTTACTCCAGCATATTTTGTTTTTTCACTGTGTGGCTCACAATGACTATGATTCACCATGTGACCTGTCAGAGATTTTTAAAGTGAGTTGAACTGTAAGCTCTCCAGGAGAGAAGGACTTACAGTATGTGCATGTACTAGTTCATTAAAGTTGGTAATGCAGCATATGTGTACACATGTATGCACAAACAAATGGTCCACCCACAAAACATATGTTTACGTTGCTATAATTTTAGAGAGAATAAAACAGGAAATTAGCATGATGTAAATTAAATGATCTACTATATAGACTGTTAAAAAATGCTGCTGGGAGAAGAAAGAAAATATAAAGCACAACAAACCCAGAACCAAAAAATAACTATATTTCCTCTGAAGCTCACCTTAAAATTACCTTTGATTGTTGGTACATGTAAACACGTGCTATGTAGTGCAGTGCTTTCAAAAAAGAAAGGTATGAATAGTTTTGATTTATCTGTTACCTTCATACAGAGTTCAGTTAACAGGATATAAGCAAACAAAATTGATATTTGGTGGGAGCAACTTCAGTTCTCCTAAATAGACATGAACACAGCTTTTCAAGCTACTCGGTAGGGAGGTTCTATCAAGCATCTTAGTAGAATCCAGTTGGAGAACACTGTTTGGATTTTGGCTTCTGTCACATACAATCCATAACAGAGCTAGTGATGTTGAGATCAGACCATAGTGCCAGTTTAGGGAATTCTTTTTCTTGTTGTCACTGCAGATTGTTTTTACAGTCTGACACTGTCTATATGTTTATGATTGCTTCAAATTGCCGGGGAAAGAATTTAAGACTTGGTCACACACTCCACTAATGGTGGAGACAAAGACATACATTGCACAATACACAATGCAGTCAGGATGAAATGCTGTTGAGCACTTTCCTATTGTCCTCCAGTCTGAGTCAAAGTATCCTGCTGTGAAGTTTTCTCTTATAATTGCTGGAAAATACAACAAATGCTCCTGAAAAATAATCAGTAAGAACACTGACTCCACTGTACCACAGAACAACCCCTGAATAGACAAGTGAACACATATACACATGAATAAAGTATGCCAAAAGATGCTCTTTGCTCTTAGAGCAAAAGACCACCCTCCCCCTTAAAAGCACCCAGGAAGCTAATTGTCAATGGTACATTTTTGTATGTAAGAGAGCACTTCCCCAAGTAGTGCCTATTACTCCCTGCATGAATTGACAGGGCTAATGAGGAAATTAAGGTTTTATTAATTCACCCAGAGGACAAGATGAGGGAAAAGCAGGGGAGGAGAGGAGAGGCGAGGACTCCTTCTTTGATTTAAAGGTTAATTTGGAGACGAGGGTAGCAGGAGCACAGAGAGTGGTCCTGACAATATTTTGATGCTCCTGGATGTGAGCCAGCTGTCCCGCTATGGGTGTAGCTCTGGCGAAAAAAGGAGTGAGAGACAGACGAAAGGGAGATGAAGTGGCAGCCAAGTATGGGTCAAGCCTGGGAATCATGCGGAGGCAATTAGGAGTGCTAGCTTCATCTCTAATGCCAGTGGCTACATCCGGCCATATAGCATTGGTGAAAGCTTCTAGCACTACACACGCTGGGTTAAGGGGCATTAGCAACTCAACACTTGACTTTGACAAGGTCAGGCTTGAGGAGCAGCAGGCAGACTGGCATGGTGCTGATGACCTTACTCTGACTTGCTGGTGACCTTGCCATGTTCAGCACTGTCTACCTCACAGGTAATGATAAGGATCACTCGCCAAAACTCTCCATATTTCTGCACCCTTATCAGCTCTTGAGATTAAACTGTGAGTTCATGTTATTTACTTTACAGAGGTGAATGTGAGCTCAGTATTGATGATGTCCTTATGTGCATTAGCATACACTATTTCACAGTATTTTGTGACTATAAGAAATACTGGAATAAATATAAAGTTGTTTATTTACCTGCAGTAGCAGCAGAATCATCTTGTTTAAGTTGATTAAATGTGTTTTGACTGATGGAAATTCTTCCCCTTGACATTTAACAAGCAAGATGGCATTGTGTAGAGTACACAAAGGACCATCTGTGAAGGAGTCGACAGGAAAACCTGATTACTGGAAGAGAAAATGAAACAAGCTGTAAAGTTTGCTTTTAGATTTTTCTCTCTGGACAACAAAATTGCACAGTGAAGAATTTGTGTTGATTTAGTAGAAATTCTGTTTGAATTTCATTTAGATGTTGATTAGTGATAAAAGTCTTTTCCTTGCCACACAGTTGTAACAGTTATTTATATTCTAAGTATTTTAGATTCTTTTGTTTTTGATGAAAAAAAATAAGTATTCTGTGTGGGTTTGCCTACAAAGAAATTTTTTTCTTTCTTTTTTTTTTCTTTCTTTTTTTGCCACAGATTAGAGTTTGGAATGTAGATTTATTTAAAAACATAACTTTTTCAAAGCTAATTTGTTTTAACATCTAGTGTTATGCAAATGTGTAATGCTGTTTGCATTACACATTTGCATTACAGATGCTTTGGCCAGAGGCAGCAGAGCACATAATTAATGGGTTAGCACATGTTGGCAAACAGCTGTTTATTTAGAGACATGAAGCAACATCAGGATTTAGTTGACATCATGTTTCGGCCACCTGGGGAATTTCAGTGCCGTTCTTTAAGCTCTGGTTTTGGTCTCCACCAGCTACTGATAGGAAATATACTGGAGACAGTTTTCCACCCTTCCTGTCATATGCTGCATCTATAAAGGGCTTCTTGCCACGCACATCTGTTTCCTTCTCATTTTTCTGATGGTGTTAGCCAGCTGGTACCTGTCTTGCCTGTCTACTATAGAGGTTCTAAACTGAAAACAGCTGCATTTTGCGGCACTGATGAGAGCAAGGTGAACGAACAACAAAAAGTGCATTTGTGGGTCTTAAAATCAAAACAATTTCCTAAAGCTAGTCATGTGATGCAAATATAAAATATAAATTGTGATTATGACTACTTTTAAGTTAATTTTGAAAATAACCTAGCAACTAAAATTCCTCAAAATACAATTAATAACAACTTTATATCCTTGATTTTTTAATTCCTTAGCTATGCAAGCCCCCACAGAGAGAGAAAAAGAGGGGATGCTCATAATTCATGTTCTTACACCTTGTTAAATAGCAAACACTCATATTTATGCAACTTGTTAAATAATTCAAATGTTAAAACCTCAATCTGTGCTGTGTGGGTTCTTTTAATTGGGCCTTGTAAGAACTCCTCCATTATAGAACAGCTGAAACAAGCCAGGGGTGATGCTGCATGATTTATGGAACACCTTCATCTAGATAGGGACATCAACAGGCTTACATTTTTCTTTATTCTCTGCTGGAAAGGAAGCATATGTCTATACTAACATGTGTCATAAATATAATGTTAGTAACAGGAATTTAAGTTTTTTAGGGGTCATTTAGATATTCAAAAATTGAGTATTAGAATTACATTTGTGTAAGGAGAAAAGGGAAAAGTGCGAAGTAATTTGCATCAGGCTTTGTTGTTACTGCTTTCTATAACATGTACTCTTAAATAGTGCTCTTAACCTCCCCTGGTTGTGAGGTTGTACATTTATGTCCTAGCTCTAGCAGAGCAGTCAGAACAAGCTTCAAGGCACGATGAACCTACCAAAATCAGACTTAGACCATTACATTTTGGTTGCATAATGCAGTATGTAATATTTAAAACCAAATGAATGGTTTTAAAATAAAATATTTATATTTTAATGGTACTCATCCAAATCCTCTCTCTGCCAGCTGAAAACCTGATAGGGTCCAAACAACCCATGCACACACAAAAAAAGCATCTCATGAATAACAGACAAGTGTATGGACCATGGAATATGTGGTGTTCTGATCTAATTATTTGACTTCTCTACCTCTGCCAAGACTCTGTAGCAATCACCATTGGAGCAGAGCTTGTGGAATTACTCAGATGGTGCATCAAGTCAAATGAGATATTTATGCTTACTGCTTAGATTGTGTTTGTTGCATTCTGTAGTGGTGTTGTCCACTTTAATGAAATAGCAATTTGGCTTATTGGGTCAGCTTGTCCTACTTCCACTGCTACTTCAAATAGGACAGGCATGTTTAAGGCACATCATATTCAGTTAGATGAAATTCTTATTTATGTACATGTGAAATCTAAATCGGTATCCAGTTTGAAAACTGAAAACAAACTGCCCTTCAAGAAATAATTTAGCCTTCAACACGGACACCTCGTGTTCATCATGTCA
>VUQS01001300.1:0-10039 GCA_015108495.1 Heterochromis multidens | reverse complement strand
TAGGACCGTTTTTCCATAGACTTATATAGGACCGTTTTTCCATAGACTTATATAGGACCGTTTCTCCATAGACTTATATAGGACCGTTTTTCCATAGACTTATATAGGACCGTTTTTCCATAGACTTATATAGGACCGTTTTTCCATAGACTTATATAGGACCATACGCCTTTTTGCAACCAGCTATTGCCCCCTGGCAGACTTTAAAAAGAATACAGGTTCTTTTCTAACCTGTTATTGGGTCAGTGTTAATTTTGACAGCAAATTTTGATTTAGTTTTAGTCATAATTTCGTCATCTAAATTCCTTTAGTTTTAGTCTAGTTTTAGTCGACTAAATATCAGAAGATTATCGTTGACTAAATCTAAAGTTGATTCAGTGACTAAAATATAAAGTGTAAAAGTTTGTCGTGTTTTCATGAGAAACAGGGAGCATGGGAGTTCCCTCCCCCTCAACCTGTTTGTCGGGAGCAGATCAAATTGTGCGCATCTAACTTTGCTGCACACGGAGATGACTTCTGATTGGATCACTTCCAAACTCGTCCCGCCTCTCTACACAATTTAATTACTTCTGATTGGATCTCGTCTCTTCAGAACATTTTCATCTAGTTTTTATTCGTTGACAAAAGTGTCAGTACATTTCGTCATAGTTTTAGTCCTCGCGTATTCGTTTTTATTTAGTTATCGTCTTGTTTTCGTCAGAAAAAAAAGGTTGTTGACGAAACCTATGACGAAAATTATTCATCAATGAAATTAACACTGTATTAGGTCAACTGACTTTCTCTGGAGGTGGCCTCAAGAGGTCATTTGAGGAATTGCAGTTTTTGGCTCTTCACAATGGCTTCATTTTTCAGCCCCAGTTGTTGCTGCCTGATTCCAAAAAACAACCTGTATGGTTTTCTTCTGTATTAAACAGTGTGTCCATTGATAGCCACCTTACATTTAATGACCCCTCAATTCTACTGAATTACAAATGGCACATTTTGTCTTCTACTACAAGCAGCTGACTATCATTACACAGAGCCAGGCTAGCTGATTCCACTCTTTATGCTAAGGAGCTGGCTATAGAGTGGCACTCATCTCCTCAATGAACTCTCCACTCAAAGGTTTATTAAGTGTATTTAACCATAATGTCAAACTACTCCTTTGAGGAGTTCACCTTTACCTTCATGTAGTACATGAAGACCTCTGCTGCCATGCTCATCTCCAGCACACCGTGTATTATCAGTTTGCAGTAGGCTGCGAGCAGATTTCTCCGTTTGTGAAGGTCCTCCAGCCTCTCCACTTGAGAGTTTTCACTGACTGAGGGAGCCCAGATGCAGTCGAGACGTGCGATTGGTCGTGAAGTGGTCGAGAGCAAAAGAAGTGGGGGGGTGAAGTAAGAAGAGTGATTAATCATGAGAAATCATATAACAGAAAGCAAAGAACAAAGCAGACACAGGAAAGAGTGCTTTAGTTGGTTTCAGGACAATGGCTTTAGCAGGTGGATATCAAAGATAACATAAGGCTGGAGTTATGGTTGTGACACCATGTGGCTTCAATCTTTCACAAGGCTAATAAAATAGGCTCGGAGGTGAGCCAGAGTTAATGGAATTTTCTCACGGAAAGAGATTGCCCTGATTTTATGATTTAACTCAGTGCCCTTGCCCTCCGAGTGATCTCTGATCCAGCAGCTAATAGAAAACACTGTCTATAGAACAAAATCGTTACCAGGCAAATCCAATAAAACAATAGCTTTTTATTACATGTTCAAAAACCAATAATCCTGTATTGTATTTGGTTGAACATTTAAGAGATTCCCACCAGGACAGTTATTGACTTCTCTAGACTATCCCCATATTTGGATGCAATATGTCTCTGAAAGTAGACGCTATTGTAAAGATAATAAAGTGTTTTAGTTATAGTGAGCTATGGATGAATTCATAACTTTACCTGCAGGACTTTATAAAGAAAAAAAACTATGTGTTTCCAAGATGTCAATCTTGTTTTCTTCATTTCAGAGCAGACAGGAGCATACTGCCGTCATCCACTTACAAGATGCATCGCTTTGCATAACAAAGTCTAACATCCTTTCTTACAAATTAGTCAACCCTGTTTCAGTCTGAGGACATTAACAAGGCTTCCTTTGTAATTGAGGGTCAATTGTCAGGTCAGGTTGGAAATCAGACCCCATTTACAGTCAGCAGGCAGCTCTGCAGTGACTTATTAAGCCAAATGTGTGGCCGTGCATTTAATATCTGCATGTTTTTACCACAGCAGGCCGCCACACTCAATCAGCAGCTCGTTAAGAGCAGCGACAGAGTGAGAGTGCCATCTACTGCGCGGCGCTGCAATCTGCTCCACTGCAGCTCACTTCGATATTCTGCTTTTTATTCCAAAACCATTTTAAAAACAGCTGTAGTTACTTTAAAGAACATTAAATCCTAATACATTGCATTGGTCAAAAAAATTAAAAACCAATGCTTTAGACACTTTTTTGGCTTTTTGTGCCCCCTGTCGTTGGCCTCCTTGTTGTGTTTCAGATATCTATGAGTTGTTGAGCCGTTTCACCAAAGAGTCATTTCCCTCTAAACTTCTCAGATGGTTTCATTTAACTACATGTTCGAGACCCAAAGAGGTCAAATTATCCATTGCCTTCCATCCGCTGCATCTAAGGATTAAAGAAAAATGAATACAAATTTGTAGCATCGGATTTTTGCTTTCTCCTCTTTCCTGACCCATTAATCCTTTTTTACGATCCCCAAAGATTCATGCTGTGAGCCTTCAGAGGAGGCCTGATTAAAAGTAAACTTCGACCAGCTAATGCTGCTCAGGCTTTGATGCATTAGTATTAACAATCCAATCATGCCATAAATAATACTCCATCACAGGGGGAGAGTACTTAAGCTCATTTTGCTAATGATACTTTTATTCCACTGCACGGGTCACATTTTTAATGCAGGATTTTTTGCTTTCAGTTCTGGTACTTCTTCATTCCCTTTCTCCTTTTTCCCCTTATTTCCTCTCTGCTCACAATCAAACAAACACAGAAATCTCAAAACTCTGATTTAAGGTGACCACAGAGAGATTCACCCCAGTGACTGTGAATTTGTATCACCCTAAACAGAGAGGCTAAAACATCCTTTAACCTCCTAGGACCTGGCGTCCACATATGTGGACATCACATGTTGGGTTGTCTAGACCACAATACTAAATTTTGCTCTACAAGGGCCTGATATCCACTTACGAAAAATGCATTCCATGAAAGAGTTCGGGTCTTAGGAGGTTAAAGTGAGGTAAGAATAAACAAAAATATATTTCAGAATAAAGGAGATGTTCGTGTTTTCAGCTATTCGTAGATTAATATCTGAACGAAGAGCTGAAGCAGGAAAAAAAAGGATTAACTAAAACAGGCTGATGTCTCACCCCTACTCTGGCTGTCACAGTCTGAGCTGACAAAGACGTGCACGCATACAAAGGTCAACAGCGCCCTCTGCAGTTTGGGACTGGGCGTGTAGAGCAGTGGACCGAAAGAGGTGGGATCCCAGACGTGTATCTGGAAGGAGTGAGCTGTCAGGACGTCACACACACCCAGAAAAGCCTGAAATGGAAAAATGAGAAGACATTATGAAGGCTTGAAGAAGAGGAAAGGGCTGAAATAATCAGCAGGCGCTTCCTGTCGTACCTGCTGCCTCACACTGAGGTCACTGTGGGAGAGACAGTGATGACTTCTCTCGCAGAAGAGACGCAGCTGGAACCTCTGGGCTACAGCCTTCTCCTGAAACACACACACACAGGGACACACTGTGAAGCCTTCCATGTGTTAACACTGAAATTAGGAAATCACAAACAATACATCATATACTGACATATATTTAACTCTTGTTCATTTCTCTTTGTGTCTTCTTATTTTTTTCATACATTTTCTATTTGGTTACAACTAAATTAGTGATTAATCACTTATTTATTTGCAAAAAAAGAACAATTTTGAAAATCCCTGTGCCTGGTTCTGCCGGAGGTTTCTTCCTGTTAAAAGGGAGTTTTTCCCTCCCACTGTCTCCATGTGCTTGCTCACAGGGGGTCGTCTGATTGTTGCGGTTTTTCTGTATTATTGTAGGGTTACCTTACAATATAAAGCACCTTGAGGCAAATGTTGCTGTGATTTGGCGCTATATAAATAAAACTGAATTGAAATGAATTGAATTAATGTAACATGATACTGATTGGAAATATTGTAAATGGCAACTAAGGATTAATGGACTTTTTCTCTTAAATCAATAATTATTTTTTATGAAATATTTCCTTAGGTGTAAGGTAGGTAAATTTAGACAGTTGTCCGAAGCATCAGTGGGCTCGATTATTATCTGAAAATGCAGGGGAAAAAAATACAATACAAAGATTAGCAGGAGGTAAAATGAACAGCTGACAGTACATTAGACATTGGAAACAGATACATTACAGTTCCTCAGCTGACTGCTTCATTAAATTTTACTCATACAAACCAGACTGTGCTGGTTTGTCAAGGAAATAGCATACACAGTTGTACAGAAACTTCTTTCTTTCAGCAGTTTCCTCCATGGTGATGCCTTCAAAGCCTTACAACTTTGTTTTTTGAGACCATATTAAAACCACAGAGGTTGATGCTACATATACTCAACAAGGCAGATTTTATTGTTGTATCCCATCCATCCATCCATCCATCCATCCATCCATCCATCCATCCATTTTCTTCCGCTTGTCCGGGGCCGGGTCGCGGGGGCAGCAGCCTAAGCAGAGAAGCCCAGACCTCCCTCACCCCGGCCACCTCCTCTAGCTTATCCGGGGGAACACCGAGGCGTTCCCAGGCCAGCCGAGAGATATAATCTCTCCAGCGTGTCCTGGGCCTGCCCCGGGGCCTCCTCCCGGTTTATTGTTGTATAATCAGTAAAACAGTTTCAGCTGATAAATCAGCCTTTCAAAAGATAACACTGAATTAGGGAACACAAAATGCCGCTGAAACACAGGCCGCCAGCCTGTCACCTACAACCAAATGAGAATCACCATTTAACCTAACCTGCATGTCTCTGAACTGCGGGCAACACAGGCAAACTGCACTTTTGGTGGGATCAAATCCAGGACCTTCTTGCTGTGAGGTGAGAGTGCTATCCACACACACACACACACACACACACACCCACCCACCTCCATTAAAAATCAGAAATGATTAATGATGAATCATTCTATTAATTACAATATTTCTGACCAGTTTTATATCATTTTAGCTACAACAGTATAATTGAAATCTTTCATTTACAAGGAGATTTCTAATTGACCCAAAACCTCTGAACAGTAGTATACTATATTTGATCTTCCTTCACTTGTAATAATGCTGTTTTAAGCGGATTTCTTTTGATTTCACAGGAGAATGTTACTGTGACCAAAGCATCAAGACTCAGAAAATATAACAAAAACAAAAAAAAAATAATTATGAATAAAAAAATATCAAAATATTGATGTTGGTAACACATACAGTGTTTTCTGTGTATGTGTACATACACAGCTGTTAACACCTCATCCCATTATCACTACATTCACACAGGTTAAAGACTGAGATGTAAAGTAGATGAAACTCACTCTGCAGGTCAGAGTTTGACTGCTGGTGCTGAGTGACCAGAGCATGGAAAAGGACAAACACTGCAGTACTTCAAGCAGCACCTGCAAACACAGTACAGTTAGACAGATACACTGAAGATGTGAGTGCAGTAAAAAGACTACATTTGGTTACACAGTAGGCAGGGATGATACCTCAGGTGGAGCTCCTTCCAGGCTGCTCTCTACTGACAGGAGAGGAGACAGCAGATCAAACAGACCCCACTGACTGAGGTCATGGCAACTGCCAAAACATGGAGAGAAACAGGCACATAAATACACATCAGTAGCACAATACTCAGGCTTCAGGTTGAAAAACTGTCAAGCCTTACTTGTTGAAAGCTCTAAGTTTCTTCAGTGTGGCTAAAATCTCTCTGATTTTCTCCTTATCAGCAGAGAAACTGTCGCCCTATGAAAGAGAAGTCAGACTTCATAAGTTATCTTGTTAAGAGAGATTTATTGTATTTATGGGTGTTTGGCATGCCTGAATATCACTGGTCCCTACGCTTGATGAGTTGTGACCTTGGTTGAATTGCGAGAAAAAACACCACAGAGTGGTTTTCGATCTCTAACATTTCATTCACGAATTTGATGCCTGATGAGGTAAAAGTATCCCATATTTTACAAGAAAAAGGCAAATGCAGACAAAATCAGAATAGAAGTATTAGATAATTACACGTTTTTTTCTGGACACATGAATACAAGCATTCAATAAAAAAAATTAAAAGATGAAAGACAACAACATGAATCCACATAAATTCGGCAGTACAGTGTAACTGTGCTCCTCACCTTGAGCAAGTCCCCCAGCAGTGCCACCCAGCGCTGGACCAGAGAGTCTCTGGCAGCTCGGGCCATGGAGCACCAGGCTGCCTCCTCACTACAAAGAGAAAGGAACGCACGGGCCGCCGCCTCCAGAACAGCCTGGCCTGAGTAGAAGTCTAAAACAGCTTCTATTTCTGTCAACAGGCTGGACACCACCTGTCCAATTCATACAGGAGCAACAACGACTCATATTATACAGTTAACAAGTTTGAAAACATCACATTTGGTAAAAAAAAATCATTTGTAGGCTGCGTGATGTATAATGAAAGTAAAAAGGAAAGACAATAGATGAATTAACAGCCCAACTCAGTAGGGTTATTTCCCTATTAAGTTTACCATTAATACTGAGTCTCTGCACTGATACCTGGGCTGAAAATAGGAGGAAAACTGACACTATTTTGACAGTGCAGACGAAATCAATTTCTCACTAAATTCCGATAATTGATTAATCATTTAAGCAGTTCATCTAAAATTAGCAATAGCAATATGTGAGTATTTGGTGTTGTTTTGTTTTTCTGTTGTTTTTTGTTGTTTTGTTTTTATTTTTACATTTTGGTTTTTGGATTAAAGCACTTTTATGAAATCATATTTATTCTTATTGCTATTTATAAAGAACGTGATTAAAACTCTAATAAAAAGTAAGAAATAAGTAGAGAATATTTCTGTTCATCTTTCATTTTGTTTATTTTTGCCTTTATTTTCATAAACAGATGAATAATCTATAATTAGCCACTCAGCTTACAATTAAGGTTCTTTTTCTAACTTCGATCGTGTTTCACTATGGGAATCGCCACGTCAGGAGAGCCACGCGCATCGAAATAAAGCATTTCATGATTTGATAATGAATTGTGCAATAAAATACACATGAGTAAATTCATTTACGAATTAATTTTAATTTCTTTTATTTATTTAGACATTACTGAAGTAATGTATTATTTGATAATTTAATGTAAAATAAAGAGTAATTATAAATCAGTATTTCTAAATGAATTATTAATCCATTAATAAACACTTCAAATCGAAAATGGATTTCACAAAAAAGAGCTCAATAATTTAATACAATAAAAATAAAATAAAACAGAATAGAAATAGTTCACTAACTAAATAATAATTTTGGCCTCATCTGTAAGATAAACGAGGGTTATGAGAAACGTAAATCATGCAAAACTATTCTAGTACAGTCCATGAATAAAAACAAGGGGCTGGAAATGAGCAGAATAGGTCACTATGAGGATGAGGAAAGCACATCACCACATTCCCATTTTTTATCAATAAATACTGTAAAATGGGGTACAGGTGTGCACACACCTGTGTGTTTTCAGCCTGTGGACACTCTGGGAGGAAGTACTGAGGAATCCTCATCAGGGAGGCAAGGATGTCACTGCTACTTGAAAACTGCACAAAAGAATAGATAAATATCATAATATAACAACTATAATTTAATAGTGCAGCACAGGCATCTGGATACAGAATCAAACTGATTTGTATATGAACAGCTACATGTGGAATAAATACCTTCGACAGCAGCTTTGGAAGCACCGTGAGGAGATGCTCAGTGAGCTTCAAACAGTCATCAGTCTGAATTTTCTTTTCTCTGGCGCTCATTACCTGAAACACAAAAAATAAACACTTGTGCAATATGCACATCTCTCAAGATTGCGGTCAGACTTAAACTATGATGAGTTATCAGTGTGCTACCAGAACTGTCTCACATACAAAGAGAGATCTTCCACTGACCTTCTTCGCTCCACTCCTCCCTGCCAGCACAGGTCCCTCTGAGGCCTGACGCACTGATGCTACCAGGATCTCTACAAGCACCTCTTGTTCAGCCGGGGTGAAACCTACACACATACAAATATACACACACTTTGAACAGTAAGATCTAAGAGAAGTACATGTATTTTGTGGAGGAAACAACTGAAAACCAGGATGAGGGTGATGAAGGTTGTACATGATTTTAAACGATCCTTTCAATCCACAAACAAATCTTTGGCAAGATAAAACTTTTCTGAACTGAGAACTCACACATTTTCTTACCTGGACTGCATGAGGAAGAGTCCTGCAGCAGTGCAGATGTGAACGAGGGCCAGTCCTTCAGCAAAGCTCCACCGCAATCCCACAGACTGTCCACCAGGTACACCACATGGTTGTGCAGCTGAAAGTATACACTTTAGCTGACTCACAGCATCACAGCCAGGATGTAAACTAGGTGATAACACAAGTGAGTACAGCAAGTCTTTTCTTAGCTTAGACTGGAGCTTTCACTAGAAACAGCCGGTGTGTGTTCACCTCAGACTCCTGGTAGAACTGCAGCAGGGCCTTCAGTCTGGCAAATGTTTGTTGCTTACACACCTCCTCTTCATTCATTCCATCCTGAGTATCAGATGCAGGGGCTCCAGAATTGAGAAGCCTGACAGAGACAAACGATATCAAATGTAAACACTAATAAACCGTGTGGTTCTTTTTCCAAGTGTCAGAGGAAGGCATACCTTGAGAAGAGCAGCTCCCCTGCAGTGGCTGCAAGAGGGCGCTGTGAGGAGTAAACAAACTGGAGGAGGTGCTTGTAGTCTTCTGGAGTGAGCACATCGTCAGATGTCCTGAGGAGTGAGGAGGAATTGGATGTGAAGAGCAACAGAATGCAAAAACAAGTGAGAAGATTAGATGACAGATTAAACAAACTCACTTGGAAATGAGCACCAGGAGTTTCATGGTCTGCACTGCCACTTCACTGTCCTTATCCAGGGTCATGGAGACCATCCGGTCCTGGAACACAAGAGTATAAGAGTAAATATTATGCATGTGTTTTTTAAAGCACTTTGTGATGCTGGTTTTGATAAGAGCTATACAAATAAACACTATCCATTATTAATATTATTATTATTATGTATGAGTAGTGCTTAAAACAAAGATTTGCCCAGATCTGAAACTATATGGAGCTTTTTAGTCTATTTAAAGTGACAATTCACTCCAAAACCATATTTCCTGCTGTAGTACTGGCCTATAGTACTATTTATCCATGTAGAGCTTTTCCCACATGAGCTGTGCATTTGTTTGCATAACTGGGTCATGATTTCTGAAAAAGCCAATTCTGCTCATTTAAATGTCCTTTGTTTTTTTTTGTATATGGAGCGCCACAAGGCAACTATCATTTAATTCAATTATATTAAAGAGAAAGGCAGACATCTTAACAGCTGTTATCTCCAAAAGTGGGCAACTGACACCAAAACAATCTAAATGGATTAATAACACTTCATGCCAGAAACAAAGTTAGCAACCAGCTAGTGAGGAAACATCTGAAGATAACCAGATATTGTTGCTGCTGCAGACCAAAGCCAAGCCAAGAGGATATTGGATTACAATTTGTCAAGTGAACAGAAACAAGACCCCACATGAAATAATGTAGCTCTGTCATCTAAATGAATAAATATAAATTTACAGTACTGTGAAGATTTTTTTGCCCCTTCCCAATTTTTTTTTTTTTTTTCATATTTTTTACTCCTTTTTTTTTTTTTTTTTTTAAAAATTTTTTTTTTTTTTTTTTCCAGAACTGTTTGCAAAGTTTGACTGCACGCTTGAGAATGAGCTGATTTGTTATGGATTTCTGTTTTTAAC
>VUQS01001293.1:5855-21113 GCA_015108495.1 Heterochromis multidens | reverse complement strand
GAAGGTTGGGGGGGGGGGGGGGGGCTGCTACCATTGCTGTCGACTTTTCTCAGCTTTTCATTCTCCCTTTTTTGCTCCCCATCTCTTTTCCCGTCTGGCACTCTTCCTTTTTGTCTGGCTCTGCAGCTACGCCCGAGCCATTTGCGAGCTTAGATCCTTCTATTACAGTAACATTCAAAGAAGCCTAGTACGAAAATGCTGTCTGATTTACGGCAGTCTGACAGAAAACAACTTCATCAAGACATTAGCTTGCTTATTTTCTTATAACCTCTACTCTCCATTTTAAAGGCTGTAAACCCTACCACAAATTGTATCTTATGTTACATTCTAATTGAAAATGACAACAATGAACAAAAAACAAAACAAAACAAGAAACCAATCTATCTATATATTCGAAGTTCACACTCATGACACTATCAAATGTCTACACTGTATTAACATACATAGTTGAACAGAACTCAGTTCAACTACTCATTTGACAGATCTGACACAGACCTTTGAAAACTGGTCTCCACCTACCATCCACTGTCATGAAGGGATTAGTGCTGGAGTTCAAGCAGAGGCTGCTATAGACACCAGTGTCGAGGTCATCGTCATCATCAATGTCTTGTGTCTTTGCTGATATGTTTCCATCTCTAAAGGCTAGATCTGCACCAATGTTCAATTTACTATCCTCTTTATTCCCATCAAACTCTACAATCTTGTCAAAATTAGCACCAGCTTCCCCATCACTGTGGGAGCTCACAGCCTCAGCAGATCCGGCATTCAAGCTGCTGAACCCCTTGGGACTGAGGGGCACTGGAAGCACAATGCCACCTGGCTCTTTCTCCATCCCAAAACCCTCCGCTGGGGCCTCTGATGGTGAGAGAGGAAAGTCGGCATTGCCATCTCTCAGAGGTGGAAAGGGCGAGAGGCAGAGGCGGGGTTCGGGTGGTGATTGCCGTAGGTCGATATGTGTGGCACCAGCTGCTGAGAGGGTGGGAGGAGGGGTTGGGGGCTGATCTTCTGCAACGGTTAGTGAGCGCTTCATAGAGTGTGGCGAACGACGAAGACCACTTAAAGGTGACGCCACCTGGTCCAGCCCTACCCCATCACCACATGGGTATTTATCGGGGAGCTCTAGACTGGTGGGTACTGACAGGTGGGAACATTCAGACATCGCTCGCCTCATAGCCTTCCTCTGCTGCTGAGCTCGCCCCATGAAACAGGGCTCGAATTCCTCCTCTTCTTCATCTTCTACCTCCTCTTCGCTGTTGTCCCCTGTGGAGCCCTGTGATAACTGTTGGGCCCCTAAGGCTACCCCGGCTCCAGCCACATTCTTGTCCCCCCTCTCCAAGTGGTTGTCATTGACTACTCCTATGACACAGTAGTTGGGGGCCACCTGGGGCATGGCAACTTTTGTGCTTGATTCAGCAAAACGTGAGTTGTTCCACTGTTCAGATGGAGAGTCATCATCTACTGGAGAAGCCTCCATCAATGAGGCTCCCACTGAGTGAGGAGGCACTGCACTAGTAGGTGATGGCAGGTCCATACACCTGGCTGGAGATCCAGGAACTGGTGGTAGAGGTACCCTGCCACTGGCACCACATCCCACGGCAGAGGGCAGTCTTCCTGGGGAAGCTGGGGAGGGGGATGGCGAGGAGGAGAGAGGGCTGTCTGGGCTCTCCCCTGCACTGCCCAGTGAGGCATTACCCATTGAAGTGCTTCCAGAGATGCCCCCAACTCTGACTGGCACCTTCAGCTCTGTGTCCATGCCACCCCTGCCTGGCTGCTCAAAGAAGCACAGCTTATCTTCATCTGTGAGTCCAGCTGAAGCCAAAGGTCCATCACCTACCATCAGGCCCCTTGGGGTGCCCATGTCCTTGCCTGAGGGGTGCTGCCAATCCCAGCTCTGAGCTGGCACACTGGGCGACAGGGATGGCACCTTGCACAGCTCACTGTACTCTGAGAAAGGAGAGCCAGGCTGCTGATCAGAGAGAGAAGACATGCTGTCTCTCTTTCTATTCTCTCCCTTTTCTTTGTTTCCAAGTCTGCTGCTGTCTCAGGTGTCAAAAAGGTAATCTTTACCACTTCTCTGCCTGTCTCTCCCTCTTTCCTTTGTTGTCTTGCGCTGTTGCTGTTTTGCGTTCCGCAACTCCAGGTGCTCTCTGTATGTGTCTGTGTGTCTCTCCACACTGAACTCAATCACACACTGAGGCTGAACTGGATGTGCAGCTCTCTCCCTCTTTCCCTCTCTCTCTGGTTCTCTCACTCATTATTGCAGTTGTCATGTGACGCAGTTGTGGATGCCAATTGGCTATAGCCAGCTCCCAGATCCCGCCCACTGTGGTGGAGTGAGTAAGCCCCTCCCTTCTACTTTACTCTTTCACTCTTTTTCTCCCCTAGACCCCATTCTGTTGTTCTGTCTCTTGGCAAAAAGCACAGCATGTACACACACACACACTTCTCTAGAACACTGCCATTAATTAATGTACATCTGTATGACCTGTTCATATCCTCTCATATGTCTCACCAGATGCAGCATTTCATGTAAAATAAAAGTCTGGAGTCTATTCTTCAGTCCCTGTAGCAGAGCTGTGTAAACCCTCCTTGGGACAAACAAGCACATGGTCCTTATTGCAGAGCTGCCATATGCAGGGGGATAAAATTAGAAAGTTGTAAGACGCTGACAACAGAAACTGTGAAGGCTAAAGAAATGATACCATGAAGAACTGAGTCTAAATGTGTGAGAATATGTGAATATTTTTATATGTGTGCTGGAATCTACCCAAGCATGTGTGTACGTGTGAAATAAGTGCTAGCATCTGTCAGCATTTCTGATCTCAGTTCGATAGAGGAAAGGAAGAAGAGGAGATGGGAAATGGAGTTATGGGAGACTGATGAAGAGTCAAGCCTGTGGTAAAGAGACCTTCATGTTTGTCAGAATGTATCTGATCACATGAAAAAACCGCTTCCCACACTTCTACCATTTACACACGCGCACACACATACACACACACACACAAACATCAGACGTCATCAAGCACAGAGATTTTCAAAACACCCCCCCCAAAAAAGATGTTTTTATACACATATACACAAGAAGTGCATTCTTCTGTGTAAGCATTCTGCTGCGACAGATGTAAGAAACAGTCATTAAAGACAGACGCGACATACAAGTACAGTTACACACACGTTTCAGGCTAAATCACACGAACACACTGAGTCGAGCCTGCAAGCGTCGGCATCTTGCACGCAAACACTTTCAGCTCCATTTCACCTCATCATGACTGCACAAAAACTGCAATTTCCACTGAAAATGGCACAATGTTACTGGAGCTACGGGGGCTGCACAAATCGACAGAATTGATCACATTTATCACTACTATTTTACAGTACAGTAATGTGGAGAGGAAACTATGACTGCCTCATACATTAAAACATCAAGTAAATCCAAAATAGCACAAGCTGTCTGTTATTTTCCTCAACTGTAGAAGAATCAGGGCCGTTTTGAAATGGGCTATGTTAGATATAGGAAGTACATTTTAAATAGGCATATTTCATACACTTAAGATCATATACATTACCACATTATCATGATCATTTTTGATTAACCTGAAGCATTTTACAGATACAGTATAACTTCAGGGTACTTATTTCTATTGTGCGTCTAATATAGCCTACACTTCATTAATACTGTCGTGTTCAGAGTGGGTGTGTCTGGGAGGTTTCTGGTTTGCAGAGGCAAATTATGGATGTTAGCAGCTTAATCATAATAAGATGTTCTACATTTGTTCCATTGTATTTCCACTGTATACATATTACATTGTATTAATTTAAACATCTTATCTTTTATTTACCTTCATATTAAAATAACAAAGCTGTAGCACCATGAATGAAGTTCACAGACTTCATTTTTTCCAAGAATTAGGGGTTTTATTAAGGGTTTAAAGTGTATATACTGTAGTTATACTTCATTCCAAAATGGGGAAATTATAGTGTTACAGCAGCCAAATAGAAAAGTTAGCACAATAAAAACTAAATACCATTAAAAACAAAATAACAAAATAAAATAAAATAGCTCAAGTTTATAAAAATATCTTGATACAGAAAACACATTAAAACAAGATTCAACAAACAGAGTTGAAAGATGATGCTTGCTCAGTCACTTCAGCGGCAACAAGCTTTTATTTAGTTGTGCCTGACAAAACTATTAAAGTTTACTGTGCATACATGGATAATCTGAGGCCAGTCAGTATGCATATGAGGTAAAGGTCACAATGTGATGCAAAAGTAAGGGTGGACTGAAGGGAGAGTGTGATGGTTTTGTGTATGTGTGTCCAGTGCCAGTCAAAACAGCCGGCGGTTACAGGCGTTCCCGCAGCTGTCGGTTTGGACTGAAGGCTGAGTGTCAGCAGAAAACAATGATTTATAACAGGCAGACGGGCACACGGGGACAGAGCGAGAGATGGCAGGGCTGAAGATGAGGAGTATACAGACAGATAAGGGCAGAAAGAGGGAATTCAGGATTGGAAAAGTGAAGGAAAACAGGTCAACAAATAACAATAGGAAATTTGGACTGGAAGGAAGGTATTGGATACTGAGCAAAAGACACATGGATAAGGCATTCAGTGTGCTTCTTCTCCCCCAACTTTCAATTTTTTGCTCCAGACAACTAAGAACAACCTCTTCTGTCTCAGTTGTGTGAGCAGTTGTGTTGCCAGTTAACTTAATGCATAGTGCACCATTGCAGTCTTCCATGTGTTCCTAGGGGGTCAGTGCATCTAAAACAATATCCTAATCCTAAAGGTATCTTAACCTAACCCTTTTATCTCATTTAACTTGAATCACAAATTAGAACTGTAAATCTGAAACCAGCTACTCAGCACCGACTCTGATTATTCAACTTCAAGTGGATCTCACAACAATAGAAGGGATTAACTGAAATGAAAGAGCCTCAATGGTTTACTAAACGAAAGCACAACTGCAAATGGTTCTTTATAGCCAGAGGAAGCATTGCTTCATAAAACAGTAAATGAATAAGAGCTTTGTTTTCACTTCATGTTTTCCCATTGGAAAAAAGATTCATGCCAAGCTGGCATGTGGAAAAGAAAGGTATTCAGACCTTTCTACTTGAATGAAAAACTAAACCTTTAACGGCACAAAAGCAGAGGAAAGACAGAGCCTCACTCGACGAGCCCATAGACAAAACAGAAAAAAAAAAAGAGGTCCCGTAATTGTCCCATAACAGGTCAGAGGTGTTTGGGCAAGGTCGACCTACACCTTCTAGATTAGCGGGCAGTTTTAGTTTAAATACATAGTTCACGACACAAGACTTTTTTTTTTTGTTTCCTCGTCAAATACATAAATAAGCTGTATATTGTAATGACTGACACATTCTTTCATTGCTTAGAGGATTACATAAATACAGCTCATCTCTCCAAGCAGCTAATGTGGAGGTCCATCATGCATGATGTCTACCCAGGGCTAGAAATCAATTCACTGTGACTTTTGGTCACTTCAGGGGATCAGTTGATAATAAAAAGATACCAGAATGCCTTGCAACTGCAGCCCATCTCCTGCCCTGTTTGCCTAGCGTATGTCTGACACATTATGTGGTTAATGGGATCACAAGTGATCCGAGTTTGCCTTCTTCCTTCAGTCTACCCATCAATTAACTTCAAACAGCTCCTCCTGACGTCTACATGTTTGGACACCATTAAAAGGCAGCCTGCCACCACACCGAGAAAGCACGTCTCCACCAGAATGCCAACCACCTCAATCACTTTACAGTGACGTCAGACACAACCTGCTGCATCTCCTAACCTGTCTATGTTTCTGCATCACAAAACACAGAATGCACCATCACCACAGTCTGCATCTCTGTCACCTTTTCCACATCACACCTGCAAAGACAGACAGACAGGCAAGCAGGTGTGGACAGACAGATAGTCAGGTAGACGTGCTTGGCAGGTAGGCAGACTTGCTTGAGGCTGATGGGCTGTCACTGTCTCTGTGCATCACATCTGTCATGTTTGCTTTTGGCAAAATTCTCCCTGCCTGCTTGCCTCTTAAAGTACAAAACTGATGCCAGAGTCCCATGGGGACAAAACACAGACACAGACACAGACACACACACACACACACACCACCAACAAACTGATGACCTCACCCTGTCTGACTGGTTGGCTGACAAAGATACGCAGACACACTCACTATACAGTGTTATATAATCCCACTGGGTGACAGAAAGGCTGTGCCTAATAACCCATGCTGGCCACTAGGATGGTGTACAGACAGTACAAAAGCTGTGGCCAGGAAAAGGGCTCAATGGCATCTTTAAATGGCTTTACTGATGCAGACTAAAAGTGACAGAAAACAGCTGTGATGGATGAATGAAACACTAATGTTCCTTTAGTTTTATCTTTAAAACAAGTCAGTGTCAATTTATATCATGATGCATATACATGCAAATAGGTTACTTTCTGCTGAGCTTAAAGTTTCCCTTATAGTAATTTTGCCTTAACTGTGGTACCCAACAGCAGATCTGGACCACAAATTTGACTGACTGACTGAAATATCAACCTCATAGTGGTGTTAGCTAGAAGCCTAGCTAGTTTGGCTTTAATAGGGTTAAAAGATGGAATTGGTTACATTTTTTGCTTAAAAAGATGATGAAGGTTGGATGGTCCAAACATTATAAATGAACAAATATAACAGCAGTAAGCCAGATAGTATGTGGGCGTTATATTTAATTGTTTTTCCCTCTTCCGCATCTGTCACTCACTCAGGTGTGGAAAACATGCAAAAATAAAAATGACCAACAGAAAGCAAAATCAAGCCAGTTTCATGATACCCCTTTGCACCTGAAGAGGCAACAATAAGTAAGTCTAACCTCAGTCCAACATGAGAGGAAGACGTTATGCTGTCCAGAGAGCATATTTTTCTATCATTGTGAGCTTTTGTCAATCATCTTGAGTTCTACCTCCTCGCACAACACTTACATTGTCGAGGACTAGAAGCTTGGGACCAGCAGCAAGCTAAAATCATATAGCTACTTGAGTACTCCAGCAGGTATTTATACAAGACAGTTGTTGGATATTTTCCATGTTGTAGCAGTATCTGATGATAACAGACATGAAAACAGACGAATCTGTTGTTGATGTACCAGAAAATCAAAGAAAGTTAGACATAGAAACTAAGTTTATGATAAATGTACTAGTATTTTTTGTGTGCCTTTCTACTCTTGCTGAGCATTCAACATTCAAAGCACTTTTTTGTAGAAATGAAAAGATTCTGAACACAAACAACAGAAACCCCACAGAGAGAAAAGTGGTACAAGTTACACTATAAGTGGCCAAAGTATCACTGAACGTGATTTTTGGTACCCATTTTCTCATAATTTAAGGACTGCTACCTGAGTACTGTCTGTGCTGACACTGTACACATGTAGCGCCTGTGCAATAACATATGATTTCTGCAGTCAGCTAAAGCAACCATGCTGCATCTTGTTTTGGTCATGTTATTTGTCAGCACATTCTCCCTCTTAATTCGTTACATGCTGACACTTTGTCTGGAACCTCTTCTTATCATATTTTAATGCAAAGTCTTCCCCCTTAGCGTCATTTGCCGAAACATGACATGGAACGAAAACCTACAAAGAGCCACATTAGCAGGTAGGTGGGGTGGTGGATGATACCGCCAATCAGAAGACAAAAGTTCTAGCCTTGTTTTGTTTGGTTAGGCTTAGGGAAAAACATGGTTTGGCTTAAAATACATTGCTTCACAACATAAAAGACACGTGAAAACGTCTCTCTGCAACAAGTGTCCTGTTGAACTGATCAGTGTTCTCACCATTTATACCACCTAGTTCTACTGTCTCAGCTAGGTGACACCTTTAGTGTCACTCAGCTGATCAGATGCAGCTGTAAGGTACATTTTCCACCCTGCTTTCATAAGAATAAACATGTGCTATGGATTCTTATGCAAGTTAGTCATGAGCTGTGGTCTGAAATTACCAGGTAGCAAGTCACCTAAAACATTCCTTATGACAGGACTTTTTTCTATAAACTAATTCTCCTCTGAAAGACTACAATAAAAAGATGGAATCGTGATCACAGGTAATGAGGAAGAGGAGGATAATCTCAGCAGGGGTTTAGTGAAGACAAGGATGATGCAGGGAGACACAATCTTTAGTGACATCTATTTATAGCTCAATCACATCTCCTTCGCAGCTCATTACAACACCCACACTCTCACTAAATATCTATTGTTTCCTCGGTAGCCCTTCTTCACATTAGTCGCCAAAGCAACTGACTCCTGTTTCTATGGCAACTGGCTTCTCATCAGTCTGCTGGCTCCAGCCAAGTGGGGGTTGGGGCAGAAATGGTTTGGGGGATTGTTTGGTAGTGATGGTGGGGAGCCAGTGGCTGATGGAGGGAGGATGGATGATGGCAGTGAAAGCCAGTGTCTGCACGAGGAGGGGGATGTTATTAATATTCTAAAAACCACGGGGAAGGTACTCCACTACACTAATCTTTTGTGTTTGTTGCTACAGGTTAAATAGTTCAGTCAGTGTCTTTGTATTAATCACAGACATCAGACAAAAAACCCACTGCTCAGAAACCAGTATAAACATGGGAGTTTTCCCTTTCTTTGTCTGTTAAAGGGGGTTTTTAAGTTTATTTCTCCTTATCAGAACTGTGGACAGACAGTTTGAAGACTTGATATTGGATAAAATCTAAATCAACTCAATTTGTACTTGGCTAATATAGTACTGTGCAAAAGTCTTGAGCCACCCCTCATTTCTTTATAGATGACATCCAAAAGAGCCAGACTTTCTTGTAATTTTTAAAGTGGTCTTGAGCAATAGTTCTCCAGGCTATCTGAAGGTCTTTCAAAGTTTTTCTTTGGACAATGGCTGCTTTTTCACTCATTCTGGGTCTAGTGCTTGTACCTGATCACTTTCAGAGGAATGTTTTTCTCTTTGTTAAGCCACTTAATCAGAATCAGAAACCTTTATTGTCATTAAACATCAGATGTTCAACAAAATTAGAAGCAGCTCCCTGGTAGCAGCATTTAGAATAACAACAAATAAAAAAACAAAAACAAAAAACAAATAAATAGCTAACAATAAAAAAGTCTAAAAATACCAACTATACAAATGTATAAGATTTATACAGATGTGCAAGGTTGCTCTGAAGTATTAAACTGACCTACTCAGTCATTCAAGCATAAAAAAGGCACCTCAACTCAAGAATTGAACTAGCGTTGTGTCTACACATGAAAGACAACTCAGCAAAGAACCAATATTAAATTGTGTCTTTGGGCACTTTGTTACTAGCAGCCTGTTGCAAAAACACAGTTTTTTCTCATTTCTTTAGTTGACTCCAGGAAAAATGCCAAAGGTACTGCAGTCTGACAGGCATAAAATAGTATTTTTGCACAAACAAGCTCTATTAGCCAAAAACTTGGCATATCTCAGTGTGGTGTACAGTGTGCCGTTAAAAAACTCGAGGAAACTGGTCAAGTGGAGGACAAAAGAACAAGTGGCAGGCCTAAAAAAAACTCTACAGCAGACTAACAGCATCTGAAGGTCATGTCCTTAAGAAATAGGAAAAAAATCCATCAGTTGATCCATCTACTGTTCACTGAAGCCTCATCAGAAATGGTCTTAGTGGAAGGGTGGCTGTCAAGGAGCCATTCTTAAGGAAGGGAAACAGGGAGAAAAGGCTGAGGTATGACACATTACACAAGAACTGGACTGAAAATCAGAAAAGCTAGAGCTGCTGGCCCTACCTTATAACGCCACAAGAGAGGGTATCTACACTATATTAGGTTTAATGTCGGTTCTAGACAACTGGATTGGTTTTAGCTACAGGAAAGTATGGAGTTAGTTCAGTGCTTAAATTAGCGGATTATTTTTTTAACCTACTAGTTGCCTCGGCTCCACCACAAAACAATAAGGAAGTTCTTTTGCTTGGTGGTGATAGTTGTGCTGTAAGAATCCTGGGCAAACCCTGCTTCCATTTGTTTAGATATAACATAGACAACTATGACAAATCAATTCTGTCTAAAATTAAATAGAATAGTGAATAGTGTACATGCACAAACCTATTTAAAATTCATTATTTTATCTTTTACTACTCCAAATAATTAAAAACAAACATCTGAGAGACAACAAACTATTAATGGTAAAAATGGTGATATAATAACATGAGTATTATAAATAAAACTGAGTGAATTCCGGAGAATTTCTGTATTAAAATTAGCCCATCACATCATACCAGGTTTTATCCCCCCTGCTAGTCAATGCCATTATTTTTCTCACAATGATTGATGATTAAAAAAGGACTATATTTTACCTAAACAGCACATAAGAGACAGAGTGTTTCATTCCTATTTATTAAGTAACAACATAACCAGCGGCTCTGCTATTCTCAATGAATCAGCTGTAACTTTCTGATCTAAATTTGTCATTCATAATTAATGACTCTGAATCCAATGCCTTTGGTTGATTCCGCTACATCCAGTAAATCCCTTTGGCTTTCTCGGATATGTATATTCATATAGGGCTGTAAGACACTTGACATCTAAGACATCTACAGTACATCCAACAGCAGTTTTCTGTTTCTCCGCTCCATTTTGCCTACATTACCCCAGAGGCCATACAGTCCTTCAGCCTAGATGGACAGCGGCACAGAGCTCATCTGCTAAAATTTAAACCTAACTGAATGAAGATGCATGATGCTGAGAGAGACTGAATAAATTTACAGAATACATAGTGACAGGAAAAATGGAAAATGTGACATTCAAATTTGTTATTATTAATAAAGAGTACCATGTCTGTCACTTTATCCTCGATTTACTCATGAAGCCAGTCAAAATTTGATGAAAACCAATGAATCTATCCAGCATTTATGGCATTTAAAAAATGATGTAAGGCAGGAGGAAATGTAAAGACAGAACAGATAAGAATAACACAGGCCACACCTCTTAATCTTAAATCTGAATTTAGGTGTTTTCAGTCACATTGCCACAAGTGTATAAAATCAAGTACCTAGCCATGCAGTCTACTTTTACAAACATTTTCAAAGAATGGGCTGTTTTAAAGAGCTCACTGAATTCGATCATGGTACTGTAATAGTATGCCACCATTGCAACACGTCAGTTTGTGAAACTTCTTTTCTCCTAGATATTCCACAACTGTGAGTGGTATTATTGCAAAGTGGAAGCGTTTAGGAACCACAGCAACTCAGTCACAAAGTGGCAGATCGTGTAAAGTTACAGAGCATCAAATGGAAAGAAAATGGACTAAATGGGGATTTGCTCCAAAAATTGACAGTATATTATTGCTAGCCTGTTGTTTGGTGTCATTAGACAAAATCAGCTCTACATTGGGTAGCATTCCAGTTGCATTTTTAGTCTGGATTAGTTACCCTGTCTCAGAGCCAGACAGACACTAATCAGGCAGTCACAGGTGAAAAAACACCAGTTACTTTAGCATTACTCCCTCCACCTCACTCTCTTTCAGGCTGTAGGAAGATTATCCTCAAACCTGTGACAGCTCAGGCTCAATTTCCCTATTCTCTTCTATTTTCACAGATAACTGTCAAAGCTGAAACACTTAAACATTTCAATGTAATGCCAGGAATTCAAACTCGACACATCTAGGTATAGAATGTGTGCATCTTGATTGTCTAAATCTAAATATCTTTTGATCACATTGCCAGAGAAATGCTGTCCTGTTTAGTTGTTCTGCATAAGATGCAGAAAAAGTGAGGTCATAATGATAGCAAGTACAGGTCATTAAGGGCTCTGTATAATGTGAAAATCACTGAGATTTAACTATTTTTTAATCTTTTATATCATTTTAACATCAGTGGTAATTTGATAAAATGGTAACAAAAAGGAAAACGTGTCCACAAAAGCCATGGGTGCAATGAAATATGAAACAGTCAATTTCATAATTTTGCATTTGTAACTGACAAAAACTATACCATCAAAAAGTCTCTTGTCAGTGGTGGGTTTTGTTGAGTGCTTTGACTGCAACAATACCTGATCCTTAAGCTTTATGCCAACCACCTGATCATTGTTCTTTGCTTCCTGTTGTCTCTCCCCCAAAGCCAATGTCTCTGTCTATCTTTGTCTACCTGTCTGCCAATGAAACCTTCAAAAAAACCAAAACAAAAAAACTATTTGATGACCTTCACTGACATTTTACATACCTTCCATCCTTCAAAATCCAGTTTTAAAAAGTAGCTCAAGATTAGCAAACCTCTTTGTGACTGTTTCAAAGTGAAGAAATCAAGATGAAGTAAAATACTGAAGCGGCAAATCAGGTTGAGGTTAATAGCTTCATCATGACCTAAAGAGTTTTAACATTCCAGACTTAAGTTTGTGTTTATTTCCCTTCATTTGTTTTTTATATTTCTATTATACAAAGTTGCAATGGTGGCTATTCTACTAGTTGCTAAAGGATGAAGGGCAAGCTGTGCACAGTGTCATATCCTCACCTGTCTCAGTCTAAGAGTTATGTTATAACAGCAGATAAAGCTGCTGGAATAGCAGGACTGTTGCATCTTTTTCTAATGGAAGTATCGAGTTTTGACAAATGTTTGTAGGGTGACCTTGACTGAAGGTTAAATGTATTTAGCCACCATGAGCCTTCAGAACAGCTTCAGTACTTAAGTATCCTCTTAGTCTGATATCTGACAGAATTTTAAAGTTGTTACAATTTATTTTTCACTTAAATTTGCTTCCTCTATGTGAGGGACAGCCAAGAGAGCAACATATCCCACTGAATCAAACGTGAGATGAGATGTGTAGCGATTCAAACATACTGGCTTTTTAAGCGTGGAGTAGAGGAGCGTAAAAACAAACGACAATGTTGAGCAATAGTGACGATATCTGTCAATTCAAATGGTCGCCCCTTTTTCCTGTTTTTGACAAAAGCGTTAGTATCACACATGGCGCTGATTGGCTAATTGTTTCTTGTCCACATACTCATTGGATTTATTACTTTTCAAATCTGAAAGCCCTTGTTTATTGTGTTCAGGGTGTTAGATGAACGGAAGAATGGAGTGGACCAATTCAAAGATTATCACCCAGGCAAGGTCTTTCTAAGAACCAAAAACACTGTACACCAGTGTCAGTGCCATTGCAAATGACCACTTGATCCTTACAAAGAATGGATTTTTTTGGATTTGAAATATTTAGACTTTTAGACAACCTTTAATTCATCCCCATAGCATTTACATTTTTTCAACAAGACAAGTGGACTTCTCTCTTGTCCTCCCTGATCCTATCAAATGAAGGCATCAAAAAAGACAAAAAGACTCTTTGCTAGCAAGTACATAACATGGTATTTAATGAAATTTGATGTTGGACTAAGGTGTCTTTTGTCTGTATTGTGGCTGCCTTTTGGTGGGAATGGATGACTGCATATATGGGCTCGGTCTATATATCCATCTGTATATTTATATACATGCTGTTTATTTGCCTTTCATTCTAGGACATCTCCTTCTGTGCATCCATAAATCTGTTCCTGCCAAAACCTTCCTGTATTTCTTTACCTCTTTGCTTTCCTGTCGATCTTTGTTTTTGCCTCTGCCCATCTCCTGTCTTCCTGGACCATCCTGTCTTAAATCTGGCAGTTTCCTGTCGTTTTCTTTTCTCTCAGTCCCACTGAATTCTGCCTGCCAGGAGAATCTTCTGTTTTCAGATGCTTTTGTTTAAACATCTATGTGTGTGTGTGTGTGTGTGTGTATCTGTGTGCATAGAGCCACAGGTTAAAAGCGGTGGGAAACATATTAAAACATCAGCATGCAAAAACTGCATCAAAACCAAAAGACTAACATCCTCTGATGCATCCCAACATTCTACATTAAACTCATTTATCCTTTCTTCCAAAACTGGTGTTATGGATTTAACTTAGCTGGACACTGACATATAATATACTGTACTGTATAGACCTACTTTTTAAAAAAAACTTACCTGCTGCCTAAGCAAAGCTCAGAACATGAAGTGGCTCTATTAAACTGAAAAACCAGGTCAATTTTTTTTTAAAGCGGAAAACTTTCGGAAGGGTACAAAAGACATTAATTATAAGGCTATGTTCTATATAGTTCAAGGTTATTCTGTAAGGGCAAAGCAAACATTCCAGATTACCTTTCACAGCCCTCTGAAATAATTACAACTTCTGAAAAAAGGTGCCTTTTATCTGACGGGATAATTATAACATTGAGTAATGGAATAAGAGCACTGACATGCTGGGTGGAATGGAACTGAGATATGACTGCTGGCTCCTGCCACACAGACATTCAGCACCACGGACAGAGGCCAAGATCGGCTCAGTAACTTTAAAACTAATTTTACCTATTTTAACAGATATATTGTAGTTTATGTCATCGCGATGAGAATTCAGCCCTTCTTATTGAGTTTTCTTTTGTGTTAGATGGACAGATAGTTATCTGCATAGATCCATATTCAAAGTCTTCATGTAAAATTTACATTGTCATACTATGGAATAAATAGAGGAAAAAGAAATAACAATGAAAAGGGTTTTGCTAAATTAACAGCATTAACACCGCTTTGTAACATGCCAAAAACAAGAAACATTTTAAAATGTTCAGTGGATCATTTTTTCAGAGAAATAAAATAATTATGTCACCATGCAAGTTTAAATTCAAACTACATTTTTAATGTCAGGCTAATGAATGACACGCGTGTGTTCAGAGGAGAGAATTAATCCCTACTTTCCATATTGCAGACTACAGGAACAGGGATCCAACGACTGTATTAAAGAAGAAACATCTTGCATGGGCATCTCTGGGCAGCAAAGCGAGTTGGTTTGTAATTATATATGTCATTACATATGAAATTCAAAAAAAGCTTAATGTATGTATTAGTGATTTTTTTTATTGAAATGTTAAAGAAATGGATGATCCTTATTTAATTTAATTCATTTATTTATTTATTGGTTGAAAATTGACAGAAATCCTTATAACTTAGAAACTGATTAACAAGTGTGGTGTGTATTGTTAACATATAGAAAGTACTGTATAAAGATTTAAAATATCATGTCACATTTGACCTCTGACCTCTCCTTAAAGGTCAACAGATTGATCTGAAGGTCAAAGTGATAAGAATGCTGTATAGAACTATTTAAAACTATGTTTCTTACTGCTGTTGTTTGTATTGACAACATATAGGCATATAGGGAATGATATATGGGGATTCTAAATATCACATTACTTTGGACCTCTGACCTCTTCTTCA
>VUQS01001290.1:8209-25256 GCA_015108495.1 Heterochromis multidens | reverse complement strand
TTTACGTAATGCAAGTGCATTATGGCAAAATATTATCCCTGTTATTATTCCATCAATGCATGAACACACACACACACACACACACACACACACACACACACACACACACACACACACACACACACACAGCTGTCTCACTGTGCTGACAGTAGCATCAAGTCACTCAGCAGGACATTTCCCATGACAGTTTATCATAAATGCCACTGCTGATATATGTATTTTCTGCATTCAACTGTACAGCACAAACTACACACATATATTACATAAAAAAATGCTAGGTTGCATTCCAAAAGTTTACAAAGAACACAACATGAATATCCTGTGGCAGTCCTTCCAAGATTACACACAAACACACACTTCCCCTTTGTTCTGCCTTACTACTCCCAGCACCATTTTCAGCCCAGGTCACAGGGAGTACATTCCTGGTAAAAACACAGAGACAGAAAGAAACTGCTGGGGCAAGTACCTGAAAGAGAGTTTGCCTGAAGGTGGCCCTTTGATCTTTAATGTATGCCATACCATTGATGAGGCATCAAGGCAACAAGCTGTAGCTGTAAGCAAATATAAAAATGTGACATGATGCTAAGTGCAATGAAAGATGGAACAATATAGATCATGTTTTTAAGGTACAGAAAATCTGACTTTGAATATTAACTGATTAGTTGCTAAAATTCCTCTGCAACTACTTTGATAATATATATAGCTGTATGCATGGTTCCAGCTTTTCAAGTGCAATGTGATTCTTTTATTAGTCAGTTGTAATATAAAACAATATATAAAATAATAATATATATGTAATATAAAAAATATCCTTGGGTTTTGGACTGTTTAGAAAATGTGAAATTTCACTGTTTTCTGTCATTTTATAGAACAAAAAAAATCACTTACTTAAGATTTACATATCCCAGCAAAATAAACAAACAAGCAAACAAAAAGAGAGTCCTCTTTGGCGAACACACGGTACTGGTGACATTTATACCTGCAGCTAATGGTTTCCATTTAATTTACCAATTATTTTCTTGACTAATCAAGTATATATTTTTCAAGAAAATATTGAATAGAAAGAGAATTCAAGCCAGTAGTCAAAATCCAATATTCATAAACAACCCTTTTATTTCAAAACTGTTGGAACACTGCGTAAAATGTGTTGTTCTGTGCTGAATCTATGCAGAGCTCATGATGTAGCCTGCACTAGAGGTCAACGAAGTTCCCAGCATTTATACTTCTGTGTGATCTGCCGGTGTTACTCTGCAATTTTGCCACCAAACCAATAGTTGGTGGTGGGGTTTCTCTCTTGGCATGGCGTGATATGGCACAGGGTTTCAGAAGATATTGCTGTTACAGCATAGACTTAACGCACAAGTATATAAGTTATTCTGAGAAATCTCTGTTCTCTGTATATGAAAGAGAAGAATGAAAACTGGTACTGCATGGCTGGCGGCATTAAATTTAAATGAGACATGATTCTGTAGTAGAAATCCCTGCATGGGTTCAGGGACACTTCTGAAAACCACTGTCAGTGAACACAGTTCGATGCTGCATCCATAAGTGCAAGTTAAAACTCTACCTTGCAAGAAAAAAACAAACAAGCTCAATTAAGATGGACAGAGGTGAAGCAGAAAACTGTCTTTTTGGAAATCATGAATGCCCTGGGTTGGAACATCAGGGTTGTTACAAGCACACAGTTCAAAACCAGCATTCATGACATTTGCTTGGTACCCTTGGTAAGGGCACATTGCATGGGTACCTTGCACATCTGTGAAGTCACCATGAATGCTAGATGATATATCAGGTTTTTAAAGATTAAATCATTTTACAAGAATGGCTTTGCTTATTTCAGCAAGGCAGTGCCACACAACATGCATGTATAGGCGCATATTACAGCAGCATAGTCAGGCATAAAAATGTCTGGGTGATAAATTGTCCTGCCTGCACATATCTGGCAGATTATGAAACAAAAATGACGACACAGCAGTCCCTGACCTGTACAGTCAAAGAAATCACATAACAAGAATAGGAAAACCTTTTGTTTAAATGCCTCCTGTCAGTACTCTTAAAATGTGCAGCTGACATCCAGTTCTAAATAAATATGCACTTTTCAAAAAGCAATAAAGCTTCTGAAGTTCAACATTTCATAGATTGTTCTTGTACTTTTTTTTCCAATTAAAGTTATTTTCAAACTATTGTTCTTTAAATTTATCTCTTTGCACATCATCCCAACTTTTTGTGAATCAGGGCTGTATGAAAAAGAAACGCCAGTTTTTACGTTTATGTTATTGGTATTTAACAATACCAATAACATAAAAAATAACCCAGCTACAAATTTCAACTCCATAAAAGACATTTGTTTTAGGCTTCAGTCATGTTTAATAGCTGCTGAAGAATATGTAATGGCCTGCTAATTGAACGGTGTAGCTCTAAAAAGAATCACTGTCACTGTGTAAATGAAACTCCTGAAACTTCTAAAACTCATGTTTTGTCTTATTGTGTCTTTTTAGGTTGGTTTTTTTTTTCGTAGTGATTTTACTGTAACTGTAATTTGCTTTTACAGATTCTGCTATATTTTAAACTGTAAGAACTCCCCAGACAACTTAATTAGCTCTTTTAAATCAAGCTGTCTGTTACCAAATTAAATGTGCCCCAATTTATTCATGTCTTTCCCTTTATTCGGGGAAAGACATGAATAAGTGTCTTTCCCTCATTCAGTTCCAGCTGAATGAGGAGAATCTGTTTTGGTTTTATTTATGTCTTTTATATCACCTAGTGTTCCTGTAATATCATCTCCCTTTCAGTTTTCTTTCCATGTATTTAAGGATTATATAACGATGCAGTTCTATTCTATTCTATTCAGTTTTCAGCTGTATTAGTCAAAATCTGTTCCACAACATCCACAGGTATAAATGAGCCTGTCAGAAATCAGATGGAGTTGTGTGTGAACTCCAAATTTCAAAATAAGCCCTGCACGACGGCAGCTCATCGTGAGATGTGATCAGCAGTGTGTAAAGTGTCCCACACGACTTTTCTTTCTCTTCCCAGCCTCTTACAGATCGCGCTGAGCAGCCGCGGGTTGTGTCCTCTGTGAAACCACAAGATAAAGCGACAGTTTCCACTGGCCTTACCTTCTCTTTCCTCGTTCTTGGCTTTTCCATCTCTGCTAAATCCGGCGACTGCAGCTCTAAACTTTCATCCCGCAGCAGCAGCAATGAGACAGAGAAAAACAGTCATCCAAAGCCAGGGTAGAAGTCCACTGTAGGTTATCCAGCGGTATTAGTTATCAATAAACTTGAGACTGTGAGGCTTGTGTGCTATGCAGCGGCACTCCAAAGTTTCTCTTAGTGAAAGTTAATCCAGACTGCGTGCGCCATGTTCCCACAGGCGAACTTCTCCCCATAGCGGAATTTTTGTCCGGTGAGAGGCGGGGATCCGGTCGGCTCACCAGCTCACAGCAAGGTTTCAATTACTCTTCATGACATCAGAGAGGAGTTGAGTTACCTGATAGATATTCATTGCAGCAGACTTTTACACAGTGTTGGTGTAGTATGTTCGCAGGAGGCCATTGAAAAGTTCTTCTATGCCCTACTTTCTGTAGGAATGAGGACTCCTGTTAAAAAAAAAGACTTTAAAGACTTGTAACTCATTGAAAAGCAGCAGAACAATGAATAATTAAACACATTTGGAGTCTATTGTAGAATACCTAGTCACGGTCCTAGTGCCCTATAAGGTTTAAAACAACTTTTGTTTAAAAAGAGTGTAAAAATTAACATAGACTGTATCTAAAAGATGGACATACCCACTGTGCATTACTTATTGGTTTTGGACTCCACATTTAGCATTTGGCCACTGCCATGTTAATTTTTTGAAGCCAGAAGTGACCATATTTGAACAAGAAGGTGCTGTGCTAAGACTCACACAGGCATAGAGACTGATTGGCACCTGCCTAGTAATCACCAGTCTCTAAGGAAAAACATGTATTCCCCAACCAGCTGGCAAGTGGTTGCAGCAGAGCCACTAAATGGAGAGTTTACAGCGGATCATGGCCCCTCGCACTAGTTCCCGGAAATTAGCATCATACACTACCCAGGCAATAGCACGTCTGAGATGCACTTTTAGAAGGTAAGATGTTTTTTTAAAAAAATGAGACTGTATGTTATCAGCATACATAAATCAAATTCAGCTGTGTATTATCTACCGATGAATTCATAGATTTTGGACATGTTAATAGATGACAGGTTAGGCTAACATACACACAATAGTAACTATGAACAAGAAATTAATTGTAAATGATTTTGTGTTAATGTTATTTCATCCGACATTATGAAATCAGAAAAAAAAGGCTTCAAAATGTGACTTTTTGCTGGATTGACAGAGTGAAATATTAGCTAAATATAACATTATGGCATGTAGCTGGTATGCATGACCTGGTATGATAACTGCACAACAATCAGGAAAACAGCTAACTACTTTTGTCATATATAGCTATAAATAAAGATTCAGAGACCATATCAGAGAAGTTTTGTGAACAGTTTTTAGGCTTTGTGGTTTTGTTGACTGCTAGTGTCTGTGTGGTGTGAATGAGGCATGTTGTATAAAGTGCTTTGAGTCCTCTGGGAGAGTAGAAAAACGCTGTATAAGAATCAGTCTGGTTACCAAAAATCAAATGTAAATGTAACATTTTTACTATTTCTTTTTTCTTATAGATTAAGCAAACATAATGTGTTAGTGAGTTTTAGAAGTACTAGTCTGGATAATGGCAGTAACTGCTTCCCAAGTTTCCAGTCTTTATGCTAAGCTGCACTAACCCCTGCAGTCTTGAGCTTCACATTTACCTTACAATTTTGAGAATGGTACTGATTGTCTCATCTAACTGTTGACAAAAATAATAATAATAATAATGATAATAATTATAATAATAACAGTCTTTATTTTGAGAACACTAAAGAAAAATCCACATTACAGCAAAAATATAGCATTCAAATCATAATTTTCAGGTAAAAAGAAGACAAAGAAAAACCAAGAAAGAAAACAATATATCTTAACAATATCTTACTAAATATCAAACTACTCTTTTTAAATGTAATCAGTTAATTTTGTTTTACATTTTATATCATAAACCACTTTTCAACATGTATTTCATATGTACAGTTATTTAAATAACTTTTTCTCTTTCATGACTTTACTTACAACATAATTTGCAGCATTCTCCAACTCATACAATACAGTACAAATACTTACAAATAGGCTACACATGTGCTGAAACATCAATATACAGTATAGGGAGCAGAACTACAACCATGATTTTATTGAGTGAATACTGAGGTCAAGAGTAACCTTTCTTCCAGAACTGCCACAGCTCCTCCTTCTTAACTATATGTGTTTTCATGGCAGATATCTTGATCTGTCATTTCAGGAAAAGAACATGTGTTACTAATCTTTTTAATGATGGCTCAGTTCAATTGAATTGCCGCAGTGAGTCATTACAGTTAGCCAGCATGGATTATTACAGCTGGCTCTTGGACTTGCACACCTGAATAAAATGCTCTTGTCATTAATGTTATTAGTTGCATCTGTGGTTTTCCTGCTAAGACATGCCAACATTTCTGTTATACTTCAGGAATGGTTTCATCTTCTCCTCAACAATTGGGCCATTTTGTTCCAGAGATTCAACCAGTGGGTGGGCCTAAACAGAGTTCCACAACATCCCATATGTAGACACCATAAATACACAATAGTGCAATATTTAATAGTAATCCAAAGTGTTCAATATTGGATAATACATAAACCATTGTAAAAAAATATCTGGGAAATACTATATATGGATAAATTTAAATAAATATATTTTTAATAGTTAAGCATTTTCATTTATCCTTCTTCTTTTTACTTTAACTCCATTCTGGTGGGTAGACTTTATATCACGCCAGCCATATTTATTTATCTTATCTATAGCCTTTGTCCAAATAGAATAAATTCAGTGGAAATAAGTCTTCTCTTCTAATGTATCCATCACAATAGTGTTTATTTCTGATCTAAAAATTAATTAAATCAAATTAACATTATCTGTGCAGGCCAGAGAACATCAACCCACAGAGTTAATGCTGTCCTGTTAGTCATGATTGACAGACATAGACTTCAATGAAAAGAAACATTGGGATGTTGTGAGATAAAAACTGACTGTGAAGAAGATTCAACAGGAAATGAACAGAAAAACTTTTCCTAGTCTATATGAAAATAGATTTCATTATGTCTTATGTATTTAATATTGAACATTAGGATGAGGTCTTTTTCCTTTACAGCAGCATTTTAGGCATTTTTTGTGTTCTTCATTTTTCTGTGTCGGCTCAACCTGAGACATAGTTTGTGGAGCCTCACGTCTCTGTCTTTTCTCTTAGCTCTCCTTGGGTTTGGCCTCCTGAGCTTCAGTTTTACTGCCTGTAGATGGAGTTGCTCCTCCACTGCTGCACTGGTCCTCTGGTCCTGCTGAGGAAGCTCTGATTTTACCACAACCAGTGTACAGCTGTTGAATGAAGCAGAAGAATGGTTGTTTTGTGATGCTACTTAGTATTTAGTTTTAGTGTTTGAGTTGAGATACCTTTACTTTACTCAAGTATTTATATTTCATGCATTTTTTTACTAATAATCCACTATTTGGGATTATTTACATGCAAAAGAAGTAAAAAGCTTAAGAACATACAAAGTTGAACATGCATTTTAAATCAAATATGCAATGGAAATGTGTGTAGCATCATCTCATGACTCCATAGATCTATCTGGAGACCTTGGAGGATCAATGCTTCCAGTTTGGTAAGAACTGGACTAAACTATTTTGCTGTATATAAAGTAGTTAAAATTAGTGCCCCATGTCCACACACTGATGCATGAACATTATAATAATGCTATGTCATAATATAACAGTCATAGTGACTTTGTACTGGATCTGACTTATTCTGCCTCTGCTATACATAGTGATATAACTGTATTATATTCTATAAAGTTAAGCTGAACACTTCTGCTGTATGTGTTTGTATACTGACTTTCTGTCTGCCATGCAGTCCTGAAGCAGGAAGCAAGACTGAGACACTTGTCCCAGAAGAAGAGCTTGCACTTTGGTCAGTTGCCTCTGTTTAGCCAAAGTCTGGAATAATCTAGAAGGACAGAAAAACACAGTCAAATGTCAGAGACCAACAGACATGGCAAAGACAAAGAGCAAATAAACAGGCCACCAAAACACAAAGAGAACTAGATAGAGAGATTATCTGTGTACAGATCCATTTGCAGATGGATCTGTATACTGTTTGTGGCCTAGTTGTGTGTTATGAAACATCACGCTATGAATGCCTTGTCGGGAATACAAACAAAGGTGAGTGCATTATTATCACAGCGTTTGTACATGCATTGTAAATATTAAGTAAATTTGTGTATTCTAGACATGGTGTGACACATCCCCATGTCAGTAAAAATGACCCCCGATGAGATTATTCTAAAAAAAAAGGAAGCAAAATTCTCTATATGAATGGCCTTTATTGGCCACAGTTTGTTGACTTGCCTGGTGGTACAGTTGCAGTGGTAAAGTGTCTTTGGCTCTTGGTTGTGGAAGCCATATTTCTCATGCTGGGGTAGAATCTTTTCACTACACTTATCGATATCCTTATAGATACCACATGACATTTGTGTGTCTGCTGTGGAGAAGCATCAGCGGAAGTGGTTAGTAACTCTGTTGTAGAAGAATCAATTAATATTCTGAGATGTGGTCAGTATCAAATACCTGTGATATCAGGGCCTACGTAAGTCACAGTATGATTTTTGGTTGATAAAATGTTCTCCAGATTGTCTCTTCTGTCAGGTACCGATCCTGCAGGTCTCCCTGTTGTGTTACTGCCTGTGGATGTCGTGTTGGTAAGAGGAGTGATGGAGGCAAAGGGTGTAGGGAGCGTGGATGCAGCAGTAGTGATGGAGAAGAGTTGTAAACTTGACGTGCTACTCTCCAGGAGTTCTGCAGGTGTGGTAGAGTTGATCATGGAGCTGTTCATGCTGCCATCTGTTGGCTTGGTAGACTCATACAGTGTGGGTGAATGAACCTCAGCATACAGAGCCATTTTAGTCTCCTTACACCTGCAAATGAACACAAAGGGTGAAAAAATTACAGAAATATTTCGTTTTCATATTCTTCTTAAGTGTTGGCTTGGAAGATTGATGCCACTTTCCTTTCTCTCAGATCAAAATCAAGTGACAAACACCAGTCTGAAAGCTGTCTGTACCACAGAAGATTGAAACCATAGACTGTATATAAAAGATGGACTCAGCTACCGTGACTTCACCAATTACTTAGTGAGGTCTGTCTGTGACACCTCAAGCGAAATTTACCGGCCAGTGTGAATGGCTGGATTAAGAATAGGTGAGTCCAAAAAATATTTTTAACGCACGAAATATTTGCACGAATTTTACGCGTCAGGTGTGTAAAGGCTTTAATGCTGACCATAAAGGTATTCACTAAGACTGGAAAGTAGCAACTGGAATCTATCTATCTCACTCTCTCTCTAATGCTGAAAACAAGGAGAAAAAACAAGCCTGGCTAGATCCAGTAATAACAAACTTACACTTTATATGGTGATTAGCTGTTTGTTGGTTGATAGAGTCAGTCTAGCTTTTTCCCACTGTTTTCATTTTTTATGCTAGGCTAATTTGATCGCTGCTGGCTGTAGCGTCACATTCACCCTAAAACACTTATCTGTCCTTTCATCTGTCAACATCGCTAAAGCTCATAACTGCATAACTGGCAAACACATCTTGGTCTAGAGTAGTGATTAAAGCTCACAATAATAATGCTTACCATGTTGACCTACTTAAATTTATTATATCACCTTGTTAGCGTTTACTTTTTAGTACTAAACATCAACTACACCTGAAGCTGATGGGAATATCATTAGTTTTGCAAATTAAAATTTTGATCTGATGTTGGCACTAGTTGAAATGTTTGCGAAAAAGATATAATTGCCCAAAGGGGAGCATGGACGTTTGTTGACATTTTACTCAATGCCACAAACATAAATTCTGATGGGGACGCCAGACCAATCGCTTTCACCTTTTTGACCCAGTAAAAGTTGGGTCAAAAAGGTGACACCTTATCAAAGATATTACCTTCAGTCCAGGTATACACTTTCTAGACTCTTTCCCTAGAGGTGAAAAGAGGTGAAAGTCTCCAAAGGTGAAAGTCTCTGTTTCCTTTAATTAGCTTTAGATCTGATTAGATTTATCTTGGGACACTTTAGGGGGGTTCATCTCGATCAAAGTAGTGAACTACCCAAACAATTTGTAAAGCTGCTACCAAACTAAGAGACAGATGTCTCAAAGCCAGAACAAGTGAAACTAAAACTGTCTGCATGGCTGGATATTAATAGAGGGAAAGGGAGAAATAATAATACTGGGTGAATCCTAGACACTCATAATTCCACAAAATTATTTTATCTACATCACAACTTTACTTACATTCCAAACCAGTTTCTCTGTGTACACTGAAGTCGATGGGAGAATGTAAAGCAGTGCATCTTCAGCAGGTTAAAGAAGGTATATCCCACCACATCCGATATGCTGTCATTCGCCTCCTCCAAACAACTTCGAAACCTTTAAAATATTTGATTCCATCATTTTAAGAAAATGCACATGTAACAAACGAGCTGAAATATAATTTGGGAAAGGACAAGGTAATTACTTGTTGTCACAGTCACAGTGAGACATGGTAAAGATGTTGCTGTTAAAAATGCCAAACTCGGAGTGAAAGGACAGGATGGTGTGTTTGCACTGGTCGTGTTCCCGGCAGCAACGGTCTGTCTCTGAAAACACACCTGCAACAGATCAAGAGATGCATAGTAGGCATGAATTAAAATACTATAACATGATTGCAACTCTACAAAATTTATATGTCAAAGTCAGTGTACTTGTCATGATCTTTGTTTTTTCTTTTTCTATCAATACTGTCCTCGGGTCTATTCTCATTCTTTAAATGCACCAAAAGTCCATCCTAAACTATTAGGTTATATCTTGCTTTGATGGTCAATACTTAAACAAAGATATTTAGATGTCACATAGGATGAGGAAAATCAGCAAACTAAAACTATGGATAAGATGATATTTGGAAGAACTGCTGATAGCAAAAAAAAAAAAAAGTATCTTTTAAAATTCATTTTGATGTCATTTTTGTATAATTTTTATTAGTTTATTTGGAATTTGGAAGCTGTGATTGTTGATAGGTTTTAAAGGCTGAAATTTGCCTGACTTGATATTGAACCGATTGTGTCCTGACCTGATCACTTTTATAAATCATTGTTTTAAGAGTTCTATATATCCAATGTTAGATCTAGAAATATAACATTTGCCTAAAAAGGTACTTGGATAATTAATAGTTCATTGCATTGGCAATTATAAAGGAGCATGTGGATTTTGCTTCTTGTTTGCTGTGAGAAACTTCAAACAGGTGAGTATAGATGTAAAAAAAAAAAAATCTTGTATAATAAAAATGAACTTATCAAATGCTTCTTCAGAAAGTATTATGAATTATTCACAAAATAAATTTTTGTACCAGGCTGTAAACATACTTTTTAATGCAGGGAAGTTTGGTGGTTTTTAATATGGGAGTCTATAGGGACTGACTCTCTTTTGGTGCCAAGTGAGAAGTGAAGCAACTGCAGTTTTTGGCACTTCTGCACTGGCTTCACTTTTCAGCTCCTGAGGTTGCAGCTTTGATGATACACAGAAAAGGGAACACTCGCTACTTATTCTGTCTACTCTATTTATATGTTCTGCATGCCTGTCTGTCCATTTCAGAGTTTTTCCTTATCTGCTTCATGGATACAACAAGTACACTGGACCCATTTTAAGATTAAATTTTAATTTGGGCATTTATAAATGAAATTACCTGGACTTTATGTAGATACACAGTTTTAAAGATAAAAGATGTAAGCATTTAGTGAGCAAGAAAGGTAGAGGTCAGTCAGTTGCATTATGGGAAATGTGTGACTCTAGGCTGTGTTTCTAGAGTTTGGGAGAGCAGGGCTAAAATAGTTCAGTGTCTGCAGCTTTGATTTTGACCATTTTAAAAGTCTGTCTCTTGCATGTCTTCTAACTTTATGGAATTGCTTAACATTTTTATGTTTCATCAGCACCTCAAAGCAGAAGAACATTAACATATTGTCACAAAACCTAATTATTTTTAACCCCATATCACTGGTTTCCAACCTTTCAAAGAAATTAAAACTATGTACTTTTGACCACAATAACAAGTAGTGGCCAACAGATTAACCAGAGTGAAAAAAAAAAAAAAACTTCACAAGAAAAGTTAAACATAATTTTGGTTTCTTATCCTTAACTGTCACGGTAACCTTTGAGGATTAAGGCTCCGAAGATGGGAACCAGTGCCTGTAATTAAGTTCAAAATTGATCATGGATCCACATACCCAGATCTGAATATGAGAGTGCCTTGTTGCCAGAGCCGCACCAGACAGTACCGGGTACAATAAAACCGCGCTTTACGCGCTGATGTATGCTGACCTCTGGCCTCTCATCTTGATCTTGACCACCAACGCTCCTCACCAGCCTCTTTCCTGGACGCTCCCTGAGAGACGTCAGAGAGACGCACTGCCCCTCTGTCTCAAATCTCAAGTACAAATCGACATTTTCATTCGGATGATCTGAAAAGCCCTGCGCGCGCTCCCGGCACAGAGACAAATAGTTCTGGGTCACCGCTGTGTCGTCGCTCCAAGTGCAGCCAAGAAGAGAGCGCTCCACGGACCAAGTGGTGTGGTATAGCCGCAAAGATGAAGGGGTCTGCCTGGGGTCGCTACGGAGAAAACTGTAATGCATTTCTCCGTTAGGAGAAACTTTAGTCCAGGTGCAGAGGATCGGGGATGCTGCTGCGGTGCAGTTCAAGAGTGATGATGCGAAGATGAGAGTAACAAGTGGAAAGATGCGCATCATGGTGGCGGCGCGTCGCGGAAAGCAGCTAAAAGAAACAGGCTGGGAGGCGGTTTCACTTTAAAACATATTGTTGTTTCACTCTCTGAGGACTTACGGACAGATCGAAAGATTCCAGGTCGGTTTTAAACAAGAAGGAGGAGGTGGTGAAGGAGGAGGGTGTACGGGTGATCCGGTGGTTCTAAAATAAACACAACATCCAAACCACCCATGTGACCTGTCAGCATAGCCAAACATCTCTACCCCCGCCCACACACACGCGCACACACACACGCATGCACACAGACATACACACTCTTTCTGTCCCATATCACAGACAGTGACCATGACATACACTACTGACAACACCCACTAACCCACCCAGACACGTACCCACAGGCAGCACAAGTCTACCAATCTCTCTTGATAAGTGAGGACACTCCCCAAATACACATTCTGACAACCTTATCAATTTTTACTGATTGACAAATGGATATATCTTGAACTTGTTGCAGATTTGCTTTTGTATTCAGTCCATTCTCATTTTTTTCAAATTATGATGAGGCATAACAAACATTTGAACTATCCCTGCCTTTGGATTATAGACCTTTTACTACTATTTCTCAACCTTTTGAATTTGCTTAAAGTGAAACACTGCCTTCTTATGACCTCTAATCACAGGCTATGACTACAGAGTGGACATGCACTCACCAGCCACTGTTTGGTACTATACACTTAGCTGGTATCAGGGTGGGTCCTGTTGTGTCTTAATTCTTTTTGGGATAGATTCAGCAAGATGCTAGAAATATTCCTCAAAGATTTTGTCAATCATATTGACATGATAGCAATAATTGCTTTAGATTTGTCTCTCTAGTTCAACCACATCGTGATTGTTTTGTCATTCTGTGTCTCTTAGTAGCCATTTTTTTAGCCATTTTATTACATCATTATTGTCTCTCTTGTGTTGCTCCTGTAATTGTTTTGCTTATCTTTATGTTCATTTATTCTCTCTTCTTTTGTTGTTGTAATGGTCGGTCTCTTTTGTCTTTTAACATTTTTTGGTGTTGGTTTTTGGTTTTGCATCAAGACCTTTTTCCTAGAGTCAGTGAAGTGTTCATTTGCATTATAAAATTTGTTGCAGACCTTTGCAGAGTTTCACAGCTTAATTTGACACAGTTAGAAGTTTTTGCTCTGCTGTCTGAAGGTCTTGGAATTGCATCATTTGTGAAATGTAAATATTTTAGTTCTTGCTAGGCCTATCTTTTCAGTTGAGATACAGCCTATCTGGTAATATGAAAAGGTAGATCATAGCTTTGATTCAAGGTCAGACTTTTCAGAGTGTAACAAGTATACAAACTTTCACCCAGTTGGAGAGAAGAAGTTTTATCAAGAGAAGTCAAAGTTCACAAAATTTTCAGCTGCGTGTCTGTCTGAGCTGATTGGTTCAAACCTCACCTGATTCAGACAAAGTTTATGCCATGTCACACACAACAAATATCAAGCAAGTTTCATCATGTTTTTATTTATTAGCCATGTGTTTGCTACAGTAAGAGTTCAGACATGCACCAATATCAGTACAGACAGGAAAATGTTGAATATGAAGCTGAAAACATTTAACCTGCATATGTATATAAGATATATCTGTGGAGGAATGTTTTCTTACTTTTCAAAAGTAGGGCTTCTGCCCCTTGGGTGACCAGATGTTCCACTTTATGTGAGACTGCACATAACATGGAACCCTTACTTAAGCCTTAATCCTTACTCCCTCCAGCTACATATTCACATATTGAGACAATGTCCCACATTTGAACTGGTTCTAGTTTACCAAAGTCAACACCTGTGAGTCTCACAAAAAGAACTGTGTATCAGGAATAGAGTTGCCAATATATGGATGAACTCCTTTTGAAGTCCAAAGATGATTACAAAAAGAACAGTGCTGTCAGTTTAAATATGCTAAATAATTGAACATGAGGTATATCCCTTATGAATTCTTTGAGTTTGAATTCATTTAAATTAAACTGCATCTGAAATTACAGTTAACACTTTTAAATGTTATTGTGACAGAAAAGGGGAATACACAAGTGTACAAAGACCATAAGACCATTAAAGGAAACTTAAGCTTCCAATTATTCTTATTGTATTTAATTAGTAAGAGAGCTGGGAAAATTGCATTCAAAATTGTAGCCTTGGTAACTTGTTCCGCATTGTGCCACACAAATATACTCTTTTCCCCACATTTAGTTTGCTGGGATCTGGTCACCCTAACTGCCACTGCATAATTAAATTTGTTCCTAGAAGCATTTTTGGCCTTTAAATATCTCCCACATGCACAGGAAAAGACAATGTAGCAACCATGTAGATATGGGGAACAGCAAGTTATCTGCATGTCAACATTAAAAGCAAAAAGAATAATTGTTCACATTATTTTAGTGCCCTACTTAATATTTAACAGATGCATGATGCACAATAAATATGTACAACAATACAAGAAAATAATATTGATAACACACACATACTCAAACAATGGAAAATCAGGTGATAATACATGACCTTATGTGACAGGGATACATATCGGTATCATTATGTGTAAGTTCTGTATATATTGTTTTTGCTATAGATTTACATCAGTATAGACTGTGCATGTATGGGTATATGTACTGAGTTAATATTTTTCTCTGTTTTGTCATTTGTAGATCAAAATAAAATCAATCAATCAAAACTTGGAGAAAACAGGTGAGAGACAAAACTAGGAATTCCCCCTCCTGGGACTGAGTGGAAGCACACTTCATTACAACATGCCGACTTGATGACGATTATAAAAGGGTTTTATCTTGTCCATAAAACACGATAATCAGTTCAAACATTAATGCATCTCAGAAGATTTGTTTATTATCTGATACAGTTTATGATATGATAAACTCCTTTTGACAAAGCACATAAAGGTCAGCATCCATGTTGGTCACAAAAAAACAAAAATGCTGAAAATGGAGCTTTCATATAGCACTTTGCAACAAACTACTTTGAAAGCAAGAGGATAATATTTGTCTATCTGCACTCAGTAGAAGACAATATTTTACAGGGAGACACAGAAAAGAAAATACAGAGAGGAGTGGAAGATTTTAACTTTCAATCCTCATACTGGGTGGTGTTGTCATTTAGAAGAACATGCCAGCGCTCAATCTTCTTGTCTTTGTTCTTGAGGCATTCATACCAGTGCTTCAAACACTCTCCTTTAGCCTGGATGCCTAACTGACATCCCCCTGGAGGCAGAGAGGGAAGTAACCATTATAAAAACTGAGTGTGTCATCTACTTCATGCTGTACAAGCTTATTTTTTACATTTATAATGCTTGCAGCTGCAGCGTGTTGGGTTCTGAGGGCTTCCAGGCAGATTTACAGCTCTTATGTGCTAGATTAGGCTGTGCTTCACGTTTTGGGTAGTGGTCAAACTGTGCTAAGGCCAGTTAATGGTTTCTGCTAATGTGTCAACCTCTATATAAATTGGCTAGACAGAAAAAAAATCTATGTGCCACAGTCTAATAAAGCACAAGATTAGGAACCTACATCATAGACTGCACGTAAAAGACATAGATACTTGGTCTTATAAGTGAAACCTATGCAGAAGGGATTTCAATCTGTATTCCTTCTAATGGCCAGCAAGGGGCTTCTCTCAGTGTAAGGCTAAATTGAGCAATATGTTAAGGTGACTATGCTAATAGTCTAGTATAAGCAAATGGATACCATGCATATTAATTTTACTATATTGTGTGTTAACATGCTAATAATTGCTCATTTTCACAAAATGTATATTCTACAATTCTACAGATATTGGAAAATATTGGAAATGTAGCAAAGGAATTAACAAATTGAATTTTTTACTGGAAAAAATCTCAACTAACTAAAGTTAATACAGCTCACACTGAGAGAAACAGTAGTAGTCTATCCAGTAGTTGTGAGAAAACATTTCACTATAAACCACAAACCACCAGAGTAGGATAGGTTATCTAGAAACTAGGATTATATATGATATGTATTAATCTAGTAAGTAGACACTGCAATCAATTTTTTAAGACTAATCATATGAACACTGTGAAAATGTAACCCAAATTTCAAGTCAGTCCATCGAAGCCTACAAATTCAAACTTGTGAAAGATCAAGAGCAATGATGAATGAGGAAATGTGACCAAAGTGATTAACTTACCAATAAAATCATTGGATTTCCCCATGTCATAGTCCCAGACTGAGATGTCAAGGGTTTTCTTGGCAAGTTCACCATGCTTTATTTCATAACTGAACTCCTATAACATAGTGACAAAAGACAGTTTATTACAAAATCTGAGTGAAATTTGGGTGGGCAGAAGATGGCAAAATTTGCAGAAAACAACAGCTTATTGAGGACTCACCTCATTAAACTCTGGGTTAAGGGTCTTCTTTTTTATCTGTGTCTTGTTTTTAGCTTTCTTTCCCATATCTGGCTTCAGAAAACTACAGCAAAGGACAGAAGAACAAAGGTAAAATAACCATACCATAGGAATGTAGTTTCTGGAAATACTTATTTGTTTTGTTCTAAGGAGTTTCATCCAGAGATTGATACCTGTATAAAAAGAGCTTTATTATTCACAAAAGGAACAATTTGTTTGGAGCAGCTTGTTGTAGGCTATACGTAAAACAATAACATGCTGAGAAATAAATAATACAATATGGATAAGTAACTACAGCAGGAAGTGGTATGAGATTTTAAAAAATAAGCTTCAAAATATCAAATAAAATGTTCAAAAGCAGTAACAGTGCTAAGACCTACAAAAAGTTAAAATAGTTCATTCTACATAAATGTAAAACAAAACAACATTTATTCATTTGTAAGAACACGTCATCTTTGGTGATGACCCTAACCCTAGCCCTAACCCCATACTATCAGAATATGTATTTTTTTAATTGTTCTGCCAGTCTTGGCAATTAGGGGGTAAAGAAAGTAATCACTCTAACTGAGACACATTCAAATATATGAAGCCTCAAAGTTGTTCCTTTATAAAAAACAAAACAAAAAAAAAAAAAACAGGTACATGCAATAGGTTTAATGTTTTTTTTTTTTTTTTTTCCCATCAGTG
>VUQS01001288.1:0-16474 GCA_015108495.1 Heterochromis multidens | reverse complement strand
CATCACATTTATTAAAAATTACCACGCACACTAAATAGGAGCCGATGATATGACAACACTCCTTCTTTGAGTAAGGACACTTTTGTAAATAGCAGCAAGCTGCAAAGTGAGCTGTTACAGAGGGTGAATGATTTCAGCTCCCCAAACCTGTGGACTAACTTATGTACATCTGTTTTGCAATATCACAGCGGCCTCTATAGGCGAGGAAGAGAATTATAAGACCTGAAACCGCTGTCACTTTCCAAAGAGCTATAAAGGAGATGAAAAACTATAACTTTAACATCTCACATAATGTAGTCCGTGCTTCTTAATTTGATTTAAAGGTCTTGCACTCAATTGTATGCTAGACGATTATGTTTTGATGGGAATACAAAAGTATCCTTTCTTTTAATATTTTGAGTTTTATATTTAAGTCCATGTGATACATCATAGGAAAAAAGAAATACCATAGGATTATAATTCTAATTCTAATTTTCAAATAAATAATAAACAGCTGTTTTGAATGGTAATTATTGTTATTTTAAATTACAACATCTTTAAATGTTACATATTCAAAGACAGCCAAATTAAGTCACTGCAATTACTTTTGCAAGTCAAAGGGCAAGAGTGTTCTTTTGGTTTTTTTTGTTTTGTTTGGGGTTTTTTTCAGTGTAGGTAAACGTTGACTAGATCGTTTCTGTTTTGTGTTGGTGGGGGAGGGGGTGGCAGGGAGGAGGCGTCTTTGCGCATAAATCTGTGTCACTTAAACGTCTGGTTGAAAAACAGTCACAGACTCTGTTAAAAAATTAACAAAGGTCAGTGAACGTTTTGTTGATCGAAGTGGAATCATTTGGCTTTTACACATACAGGAAAACAGTTTTACTCAAATCACAAATGCATTAAAAATGTAGACACGTGCTATATTAATATGTCTCTATCAATAATAATAATAATAATAATAATAATAATAATAATAAAACGTAATAATTACATGTTTCTTCCTTTGGTTGTTGGGCATAAAAATAGTAACTCTACTAGCCCCAATACACCGGTATATTTAAATTAGACTAAAATTAGTTAATATAAAGTTGAACTGACTGTTTGCAGTTTCATTTATAGGATAGCACGTGTTTTGCAATAATGACTCTTATACTGCGAAGGAAAAGGCAGGTGTGTAAGTTTCCTTCCTACCCATTTGCACATGACATCCTCTCATGAGCTGGCTTTTGGGGCTAAAATTAAATAACCTCTCGGTGTCCCATTTATTTCTTTTGTACTGAAACAGCGTGAGGTTAGCAAAGGCGTTAGCTGCAGGCCATTATATTGTGTTCCCATAATATATACAAAATTATTCATTTAGTAAGTGGATGTACAGTGGATTGTCTAATGGGTAATGAGCGCTGTTGAAGCTGATAATTAGGCTGTCACTTCCAGCCATTTCCTCCCTGAATGCCCAAGGCCGCGATGCAGGGGAGGAAAAAGAAAATAAAAATATGATGAAATAAAAGAAGAGGGGCAGATAAATGTATTAAATGTAAATTTAGAGGTTAAGAAAAAATCTCTTCAGGACTGCACTGGTAACACATGATAATGTCTAATATTTAAATCACTGTAGCCACCAAGTGTTGTAGTATTCTTATATTCTAGAATATAAAATATATCCCATACAATGTTATAGTAAAAATTTAATTATAGTTAAAATTAATAATTGCCACTCATATTACAATTGTATTTACTCACTGATAAACTGGGAAAAAAAATGACAAAGACAAAGACAAAAAACAAAAGCAAGTTGTCAAAACTATTTTCAGTAACCTTTAGAAGAGGTTCGGCTATTTTCATCTGAGGACTTGCTGCTGAAACCTACTCAGGAGATATGTAAATTGTGGCTCATGCAAAGACAATAAGTTGTTGACCCTAAAACAATTTAGCATTCTGTCACAGGCTGTGCTCCCCATAATACCTCAGTCTTTTGTTGGCGAACAAGGACCATCTCTCCCTGCAACTGAGACGTGTCACGCTGTGGCAATCCATTCATTTTAGTGGTGAATTGTGCATTGTGACTGTGTATGTGTGTGTATGTGCATTCGCATGTGTAACAGGAAGAATGAGGGGGGAGAGGTGACTGCATGGGGAGGAAAGTTTATCACTGTCTTGTCTTTTTTGGCAGAAGCAGGCTATTCTTACAACAGACTCGACCCCTTGTTGTCCAACAACACAAATGTCTTTGCCTCTTCCTATCCCTTCACCCTCCTCTTTCAACCCCCGCTTTCCTTCAACATCTCCGTTGTCTTTTCTCAAAGATGCCCGCCCATATCTGTGCCTCTCTAATCCATTTATCTAGTTTCATGAGTGCAGCACTGGTCAAACACTGACACAAAAGCCATCCCGGGCCCCCAGCCTCAGCTGGGGGAAACACACAACAACAAGCAACAACAAGTCACTGGAGCCCAGCAGCAGCAGCCACAGCAGGGCCACCATAGAACCCTGCTACACCATGTTTATCTGGCTACTTTGGTTCTGCTCCTTGTTTCAGTAGCACAATGGCAGTGAAAGGAATAGGTGCCTTGGTCATAGGCTTTTCATTCCAGGAGCGATAGGCTGCTGGAAGACACAATTCTTGCCATAGGAAAAGGTTGGAGGATTTGGTTGGAAAAGGGAAAACAGAGGGAGGGAGGCTCTCAGCACGGCTGCATTCAAACACAAATAGCAACAAGGAACTAGTATTTGCCTGACAACTGGCTGACTGGCTGACTGACTTGCTGTCGGTTAAGCAACTACTCATGACAACTAAACAACCCATGCGGACCCCTGCTGACACAAAAAACCTGGCCTGGTTTGTAGATATACTAGAAATAAACATGGTCTCTCGCTCATGTATTCCTGGTTCCCTTTCATTTGGCCACTCAAAGCGACATTCTTATGTTTTGATCGAGCAAGAAAGAGAGAAAAAGATAACAAAGTAAGACAGGGAGCACAGTCGAGTAAAGTTTTCTCTGTCTCAGTTGAACATTCTTTCTTACTCTGAGTAAAGAACAGAAAAGCTTTTTCACTCCTCTGCGATGAGGACAATATGTTTATTTGGATCTCAGTCAAAGCACTGTGCCAAATATTGGGGCACTAATTAGCTGTCCTAATCTAGAAATATTATCCTCAAATCTGATATATCCTAGTTGAAATGGTCTATTTTAAGAGACCTCGGCTGAACATAGAGGTTCATTATTATCTTCTTGTTTGCAACATGTTTGTTGATCAAAGTTATCTCCATGTGTCTGTTGTTGTTTTAAGGGCACTGACAGGGTCCAACATACACAAATAAGCACAGATTTTCACACACAGAGAGACACACACACTTGTACTTGAGTTGTTCTTCTATTCCATTAATGACTCCACAAACCAATTAAAGCTGGTCTGTCTTGAGTTTTCCTGAAGTATTTGTACATAACAGTTCTACCACAACAGAACTATATTTAGGGAAGAATGCCGTATAATTCCATCCCCTCTCATACACACCCACACTCTCTCTATCAAGAACACGCACAACCACGTACCCATGAGCAACATGCACACACACAAATACAAGTGCGCATGCACACATTCCTTGTGCAGACTGTTGGAGGATCAGAAATATTTTGCCTTAATTATCCTTCAGTATGGATCATGTTCTTCAGGAAGGACTAGTAATGATGGGGTTATTTATAGTCATTCATTCTCTCTCTGTAATTATACACTACTCAAAATTGGGGTTTTTACATTTGGCATGTGCTTGAAAACGTAAATTAGACAGACAGCACTGTTGTTAAGATCTCTTTGAAGTGAATCCCCTCTCCAAACACATTTTGATGGAAAGTTTTATACTCTTCAACACTACTTCTCTTCGTTAGCAGAGTTTGTTTTCCAGCACTAGTTGAACAATATTTTTTCTGTACTAGTTCAACAAAAAATTGTATTGATACAAATATTTTTTTTTCTTTTTTTGCTGTGAATACATTTGCAATTGTAACATGCCATACATAGCAGATTGCTTTCTTTTGACTGCATTCTGTATTATTTTTTATTGTCTCTAAAATTAAAATGAAAAAAAACTAAATGATAGGTATGCCAGTGTTTACATATCAGTTCAGGACCAAGTCATCCTTGAGGACAGGTATCATAACAGTGGTCTACCTCACACTGATTTGAAGACAGTTGTGTGTGTGTGTGTGTTTTTAATAATCAAATGCAGGTTGATATGGCAGGGAAGCCAAGGGCCTTGTGCCCCTTTTTCCTCCCTGCACAAATATTTCCACAACGACAGATAATAAAGTCTGATTTTTCCTGCCTTCTTTTCTGATGTGATGCCATTGTGGTTTGGGTTAATTCCAGGGGGCTGTACAAAGGGAAGCACAGCCATCTGAAGTGTCATACTGCAGCTGTGGCTGAAGCACAGGAATTTCCATTTAGCAGAGGATGCTTCTCTTTTTCGTACTCTCTGGACACTCCCAGCACATGTGCGGCACAGAGGGTGATATCAAATGCAACTCACCATTTTCCTTCCTGCTAATGTGAAATCTTTACTCTCTCTGTCCAACAGTCCCTCTCTACCCCTGTCTGTCTTGGTGTCCTTTGTGGGTAACACTGTTCACTTATCCACTTACGGAGTGTGAATGTGTGCACATTACATATTATCTGTGCCCTATTACCTACATATTTTTTGTCACTATACAATTTATTGTTATTTAACTCATGCATGATTTTCTAAATTTAACTAAAAAATAGCATGTATAATTTGAGTTGGGTTAGATTAGTAAACAATTATTTCCGCTTTACATTTTAAAAGGAGATGTTTATAAAGCCAGTAGGAGTACCATTCTGACATGTGACCTCCACACAGTTGTACTGATTGTACAGGGAGTGACAGTTGCTAGTAATGTCTTCCATTTAGAGCATTTTAATTTGTGAATGGTACATAGAAAAGAAAATATTGTATACATTTTTGGTCAAAACAAACGAACTGGGTAATGAAAAAAAGGATTAGGTGAACAAAAAGTCAGAACCCTATAATTTATAGCAGATATTTAATTACCAGATGACTTCAGATAAATTTGACTATTTTGAATTTATTTGTATTTGCAAAGCAAAATGATTGTATTTGGCTTAGACTAGGTTAGCAATACCAACAGCACCTCTCATCATCAGTTATCAATAATTTCTACTGAAAGGAAACAAAAGCTGTATTACACTATCCATCCCATCACCCAGAGCAGACAATTACAGTGTCAGGAGCTGTCACCTAAAGTACAGTAGCCAGTACATCCAATACCAGGTCACCTGCCAAAGCTGAAACAGAAGAAGAGCAGAACAAGCACACAATGTGTTGGAACTATCACTTCACACAAATGAAAACCTGAACTAAACAGGGCAGGCCGGTCAAAAGCCAGGCTATCTTGCAGTGATACTTTTCCCCTCTGCTTGAACTGGGGGCTCTTTCTTCACACATACTGTTCCTCTCCATGGTAGTCAATGTAACATGCCACAGAACGCCAGGAGTTTTAACAGAAGCTAGCTATGTCAGATATTAACAGCAGAGCGTTCCATCAAAGTGTTTGTCATGCAATCTATAAAAAAATGACTTAAAAACATCCATTTAGAGATTTTATTGTTTGCAGAACTTAAAATATTATTTGAATATGTGACATGCATTATAAGCAGTACCATGACATTGTGGCTCAACATCATACAAAGAAACTTATACAAACAAAATAAAAAATGTAATTAAAATTAAATGGCATTTATTATATATACATGGAAATCTTTACAAGATTTAAATAATTTCTATCTGGTAATTTAAGCAATGACTTCCACTGTGCACAGGCAACTTGTTGAGGAAAAAGGTTCAGTGTGGCCATTTCAGATGAAGTCAACATAGATAATAAAGTACAAAACAATGTTTGTTGGATAATAACTAAAATTCCCTATGAACAATTTTAAAATGCTGCTTATGTATGACAGCCTATAATTATTTTTTAAACAGCTTTGCTAATGTATTCAGAAAGAAACAAGCGCAAAGGATCGGTGGCCATATGTGACCTCAAAATGAAGAATATCCCATAATATTGTTATATTTGTGATACTAACTGTCTCTGCCACTAACATGCTGTGCATGCTATCCCTTCTATCAGTGAAATGTTCAATTAGGTTTACAATTGTCCTTCACCAGAAAACTTATTTTGAGTGATACTAAATGTCCTGAGATCAACCTACACCATTACTGAGACACAAAAAAAAAAAAAAAAGTTCTGGATAGGCATACAATATGTATGAGCCCTGTTATTGAGACCATGCGAACCACAAGAACAAAGCGTTTTTTTCATGGCAAATCATGTTCACATCAAAGTTTAAAAATACACATGCACATCTTGAGGAAATGCCATCACGTTTTCTCTGTGATCTGTCTGGGCACATCTGTAGCCAATACTGTCTAGCATGTGGTCAGCTCAGTTTTAACTGCTTTGTCTCTGCTTTAGTCCACAGGAACAGTCACTGTGGACTTTGGGCTGCAACGACACACTTGCATGCATCCATCCATTTAGGTATAAACACAGTACAGATGCATATCACACCGTTAGCTTGAGGTCCACATCGCTCCACCATCAAAACAGCACTGAGCGTGCAGGCACTGTTATTGATCTGCCTTTAAATCTCCCAAATTATTCTACTCCCACTCATCAACAAAACTTAAAGGTACTGAAACCCCTCTACTAGAGGCAGCAACTCGCCCCAGACCCAGATCGGCAATACACTCTTATTACTGGATGAGAACCATGCCTTTGAAGGTGCTAATTCACAGGCCAACCACACAGCTAAAAACCATCCCAGTGCCAGGTGGAGTTCATTACTTGATAAAACCAACTTCTACACTACATCGTCTGCATAATGTGAATATGTGATCCCAGTGCCATCAAAGTCATCACTGTCCACCCCTTGGTTGTACCTAGAAATTAAAAGTTATAAAAAGAGTCATACCAAAGGTAGGCACTGGGGGAGTCTAAGGCACACCAGGAATAAGTCTAACTTAAATTGGCAATGAAAGCTAATGGCTTGCTGCACAGGGATTGAATGGACATAAAAAAGACTGAATGGCCAGTAACAGTGGTCATGATGAAAAATATTTTTAAACAACCCCACATGACACTTATGGAGATGCGGTCAACATTTTTCCAAGTCCACAAAACAAGTATCAACTGGTTAGGCAAACTCCTATGCGCCCCCCCACCCCAAACACACACACACATTTTGTCACTTTTCCCAGTGGTGGTAGCTGAAGATCACTTGGACCAGATCTTCTGCCAAAAGCTCACAGCATCCTCCAACTATGCATTTATCAAACTCACCACTCAGTGGTGATCGGCTGATAGCTGAACTCACAAGTGTCCAAGTCATAAAGTTACAGATCCAATGACTAGACTACAAAATTGATGATCATCCTGCGGGCTAAGGTGTCCTGGTTCCAATGATTTTTACAGACACCCTTATGCTCAAGCATGAGCATCATTATTGGCAAACTGTGGTTAGCATAGAAGTCCACTAATAGAACAGCCTGATTCCTATGCTGCAGGCAGCAGGCTGTTCCTCCCAGTCAGAGCCCTTCTAGTTTCACTGTCTTTGCTCACATAAGCTTTGAAGTCCTCAAGTGGAGCAATAGAGAATCCACCTTCTCCAAGAACTTTGATGTTCTGAACTGGTGTTCATGGGCAAAGTACAAAAAACAGTCAAAGCCCATTCCCCAACCTGAAGATGCAGGGAAGCAACTCTCTTGGTCAGTGGGATGCCCCTAACTTTTAAGCACTTAACTGATCAGCTAGAAGTCTGCCGAGCACTTTGATCCAGGGAGTCATACAGAGAAAAAGAAAACAAAGAAAGAAAAAAGAGAAATGAAAAGAAAAGAAAAGAAAACCACATTGACTATCTTGTTTGTCAGTCAAAGTTTAGTTACAACTTTGACTTTTGATTAAATATTGATTTTAAAATTATGAACTGGCCATACTGGTCAATAAATCAGTAAATTAATATTTATACTTCATTCTGACCCGTATAGGTCTGCCTATTGTTAGATCAGCAGCTGAAGAAGGGTGGAGGGAGAATTGTACTGGAAACACAATGGTCTCAGATTTTTCTGTGTGTCACTTGCATATGGTTTGCATGGCTCACAGCCCCTAGTACAATTTTGCTTAAGGGCCTGGAAATTCAGAACTGGCTCTGCACTGCACTCTGTTTATTAACATTTTAAAGTTAATAAAGTTTGTTTTAAAAAAATAAAAGAAATAAATCCATAAACAGTACAGTTTTTTTTTACAGTGTATTCACCAAAACAGCAATACTTCTGAGTTTATCTAGTCTGCATTAGCTAGCTGGTATAAATTTGTCCATTTTACACATGTTAATTACCTGCACAGTTGCATGTTTTTGCATCCCAACAATCTGTAGTGTGACCTGCTGGGCATTCTGGGCATCTATGCAGAAAAAATGGTATATGTTCCTTTCTTTTTAGCTAAAATTAGTACAGTTCTGATACACTGAGCCTTTAAAATATGAATCAAAGCTGTTCAAATGCCAGCAGTTGCCATGTGGGGGGCTGGAGTGGCAGTGGCTTGGATGACTGGAATTACCCCGACTTCCAAGTCCTCAGCAGGCCTCCTCCTGCCTGGTGTTGGCTTACCCTGTTACTGCAATCACTGGTTCTTTATAGACAGAAAACAGGGAAAGAGTGCAGTCAAAGAACAGTAAGAGAGGTGGATTGGTAGAGGGAGAAAGAAAAGGATGGAGGCAGGATAGTGTTGTGACTCTCTTGTCTCTAAGCAAGGTTTGCCCCTTGATTGCCCAGCTACCTTGCTCAGAATTCCTCTCTTTCTGTCTCCCTCATCTCATCTTTCTCACTTTCCTTGGGAAAGCACTTGCTGAGAAAATCTTTATGAACTCCTGGGCCTGTCGGCGTTGCTGGGGCTACTTAAAAACCTGCCAGTTTAACAGCTGTGTGTATGGGCTCGGCCCCGGATAAAGCACTTGGAAATGGCAGGGCTTACACCATAGGGTGAGTCTTTATGAGGGGCCCTCCTGTGTGGCGGCCGCTGCTGGGGTTGTTAATTGGCACACTCTGAAGTGCTGTACAGTATATCTGCCCTTCATAAGCCAGACACAGGCGGAGGCAGCAGGGAAAACCAAACGTTTATCCAATGCTAAGGCCTCAAGCTCACTCTCTGCTCCTTCAACTTATTCCTATATTATATAAGCACATGACTTGAACATGTTGAAATTGACTGTAAAATAAATAAGTAAGAAAAAGGAAATTAACTTTCCCCTCTGTATTCAGGCATTGATATTTCTTTCTTCTTTCATACACATGCAAAATAGCAAGGCTTCTACTTAAAAAAAAAAAATTATGTTAAAAAGTAATTACAATGGTAGAGGTAAAGCCCAAAAGATGCCATTTCCATCTCAGCTGTGTTTTTATCTTTTGTGTTTTATCCATTTACAGTCTGGTTTACTCTGGTCAAGGATCGAAATTCTATCTTTTTAACCTGATTCAGCAGTTCAATGTAATAACACATCAACCACTAGGTTTAAAATGTCTTATACATTGTCTTTACCTATTGATGGATACTTTCAAGTAATAGGTTTTAGAAAACTTTGTGCAATTCAGTTCAAATCATTTTTTATTTTTTATATTGCACCAGTTCTCAAGAATAGTCATCTTAAGGTGCTTTATACTGTAAGGTAAAGACCCTACAATATCACTGCATAGTGATAATGTATTCACCAACTCAAGGAAGATAATACAAGGTTAGATCAAAAACATTTCGTCCACTGATGGGAACCTTAAAGACTATGTGCAGTTTGGTCAACTTTTCAGCTTTTCAGAGTTACATTTGAAAAGACATAATTTTGGTTGACTCTAACCCAGCATCTTTAGTCATGACCAAAGAGAAACACTTTTGAAAAACATTATAACTTAGAGGGGAAAAAAAGACCATATTTTTACGAGTTTAGTTTGAATCCCAGTTTTTGAAGCTAAGAACAGATGAAGATGCCTCCCCTTGCATGCTTACTTCCCAACAAACCCTTTCAGTATTTCTGCTTGTCTTTCTTTTCAGTTTCATGCAACATGTTCTTTTTTAACCTCCATTTATGTGTATGTAAATTCAGATACATTTTCACATACAACTTTTTAGGGATCAGGCTTCATTGTAAATATTTTCAGGAAGCCCTGCTCTCTGCAGTACTCATTTGAGATAACTATCTTACAGCATTTTCTGCATATTGCACACAGTGCACTGATGCAAACAGTCATTTTGCATGATTGGTGTCTCTTTTTTTTTCAGTTGGGAAATCTTTCAATTTGGAATGAAATACTTAGTATCACCCCACTTTTGTATTTCTTCTGGAAGTGATCAGTGCCATTTCATACATTTACGTCACTAGCACTAAATTTGTTATGTCAGTGTGGCATTAATTTAATGTGGCTTTTGTAATGTGATGGCCCTGAATAAAAACAGGACGCGATCAGTTTTAAACATTTTTTTAAACATTGGTAATATATTTTTTATTTAAATACAAATATTGCAAGAGTGGATCTCTGGAGCCATTTGGCACAAATTGAGACTGTCATGGGAGAGAAGACAGAAGATGAGAAACAAAACCTGCTCATGAACCTATGCACTCAGCAGATTTTGCTCACATGACAAACTGATTTACTTGAGCTACATCCCATTCCAGCCATTGCTACACATGATACACACATGAAAGACCTACTAAAACTCAGCCATCAGCACATACCAGCAGATGACATGTATGACTAGAGACAGCTGATACAATGAGTGGTTTCACAAAATCAGAAGAGACATGTTGAGAGTATAAAACGTGGGGGAGAAAGATGGATTAAGAAATAAACCGAAAGTGGGAAAAATAAGTGAGAAAGAAGAAGGCATGAGTAGAAGGAAGAACAGCAGCTTTAGATTGGATGAGCAGCCCATAAGGTTGCCAGATGAGCTTCAGCTTAACCACAATCCTCAAAACGGAGACAAACATACGCCAGTGTCTCCTGTATGCCTTCCACAGACGCCCCTAAATGATTGTAAACATTAGTTCTTGAGAAAAGGGAGGGTACCCTGGGGCCACTTCTCTGCATTGGATCACACTATCTCAGCAGCGGTGCTACATAATCACCAACAGATAATGTTTGGTTAGTACAGATATTTCTGAGGACTGATTTCACTGCTGATTGTGACGGTATTGTGTTCAGAAAAAAACATTGGCAAATTGCTATAAATGTTTCTGCAAACCTGGAATTCATGTTATTCAAGTCAGATTTTGATGCTTGTGGTTTATCTGAAACTGAGTCAGTCATTCCTCTGTTATCACTAAGGAAAAGTTCCTAACACTAACAGTCATGCACATTTGCATAACCTGAAAATGGGCTACGTTACAAGGTCAGATTGCATGGGTACATTTTATCAACAAAAAGCTGGAGGTATCTACAGTTTTACTTGTCTACAAGATTGTTTTAAGATTTTTTTGAATTCTTATAAGTCAAAAATAAAAGGTTGATGTGTAATGTCTTTAAGTCAAACACTGGTTTTTCAATTTAATAACACATTTATGTTGCACATGTATATTTCATTGTTTTTCCTAAATTAAATAAAAATTAAAAACATACACAGGAAAAAACAAAAACAACAATAATAATGGCTACAATTGATAAAAATGAATAGGACTTAATAAAAAAATGATGACTACAAAAGGAAAAAAAAAAACTGGCTCAGCAACTTCACCACCTCTTGCATTTTCCACCATTCTTTACTCCTAGTCAGTGCCTTAGGTGTTTATACATTTTATGCTATTCTGGTCTCGGGGTTAGGTTTCTGAAGAACACCACATTGCTCTGAATCAGCTAATCATTTTCTAGATTTGACACCAAACAAATCTACCCTCTCTGAGTTTACATTAAACAGGCCACAGCTCTCTGGCATTTTTCACAGATGAAACATTGTGGGTGTCACACAAAGTGCGTCTCCCTTTGTGCCTTGTTTTTACCCTTCTAGGACTACTTTACTTTGTTTGAAGTCTCATTTATTTTACCTGCATATCAGCTTCACAATTGATTAAGCTCTTTCGACATATACCCACCACGTGGTGTTAGTTTTATGTGGACATTTGGAGGCAAGCTCCTCCTCACATGAGCCATTAACGACATAGCACGTCCTGACATTATTACCATTTCCAAGCTTTCCCAAAGGGATACGAAAGGAAGCAAAATGTAAACAGACGAGACATCTGAAAGGAGATATTTGATTCAAACTTTCACATCCTCTTTTCTAAGGTTCCTTGAAAATGGAAACCTGGAGTTTGTTTAGTTTTGAGTCCCCTGAGACTGGTAACATTTGGCCTCTAAGTATTAATTGGAGAACTGGCAGAATGTCCACAGCTGCTTAAGGTCTCTAAAGAAATTCAACAATCTCTAAAAGAAAATGTCGCAAACACTGTGGATAGCCGCATTTTAAGGCTTATCCTGACTCTAGACTTTAACAAGACTTTAACATGAACATAGGTCTTTAAAGACCTTTATGATGCTTTGAAAAGCAGCCAGGCCCAGAAATGACCTTCTGACTCGCTGTGTGATTAAAATCCCTCCTCTGTAGACAAGTAGAGATACTTGAATTAAACAACCATCTAATTAGATTACACCCTTTATGTGTGACGCTGAACAGAATCTCTCATGTATTATTCTTGTTCCCATTTATATTATTTAGGGGTCTGATTTATTGTGCTTGGCAAAATGTTCATGGATAGTGGGATCAAGTTTAACGGTAGAATTTGTCACATATATTTACAAAAATAATGGCACTTGTTATTAGGTCACATTTAGTAACCTTGGGGAAGGGAATTAATATCATAAAGTATTCAGGAACGTCAACAACTCAAGATTCAGACCGTCTGGAACGGCGGCCTATCTAAACAATGAGAACATTGTTATTTTCGTAAACCTGTTGACACAAGTCATTGAGTACCATATTATATGCCAGACAGCTGTTTCGACATAAACTCAAGGGTAAAGGCAGAAAAGAAAAAAAAAGGAAGAAATGAACATGTAAAACCCTGACTGTATGATTACATTATCCAGTATCCCAGGCAGCATACTGTAATCAAACAATTACAGGGAAGCTATTTACTGGTTGACTACTGCTGCACCCATTCAGCTGCAGTGTCAAAGTCGATTTGCTCATATGTGATCTAAACAGAACAATTACCATTATTAGAAGATATGATCAAGTTTCGTGGTTTGACCCATAAACACGAACAGAGGAGAACATTTTCACAAGATCTAAGTAATACTTACATAGAGGAAGATTCCATTTTAACTTTTTAACCGGTTCAGGGTTGTAGGGTAGGGAGTAATCAGTGTGTAATCAGTTTGTGTGTGAGGCCATGTGGCAAATTTGTATTTTTGCATGTGCATAATTGTAATATATGGAGACCACTTTTGTATTGCATTGCTTTTAGGCTGACACTAGCTTTGTTTGCCTTTACCCAGAAAGAAAGAGAGAAAAAAGACAAGTCAAGGAAGGAAGACACTGACAGAAGTTGAACAAGAACTGTAGAAAGTGGCCCTCTCTTGGCAACCCAGTGCTATCCAACAGACATGCTTTAGGGGTTGCATTGGTGGCATTCTGGTAGGGAATCAGGGTAGCATTCATCGGAGCATGCCACACAGAATCTCTGTAGCCAATCCACGCTGGAGGCCCTAGGACAGGGAGTTTGTGCTGCTGAAAGCTTGGGACAACATAGTTCGACAACATCGCGCGCACACACACACACAGACATACACACACAAACACACAGTGAGAGAAAAGACAGGCTGGTTTCCCACAGGGCAGGGCTGAAAGCTACACCATGTTCAGCTGGTACAACATGATGAAAGTGAACTGGAACACATTGTGCTGGACTGCCACCGAAGGGACATTGCTTCTCTGGTGATCTTTTTTAAGCATGAAGTGGTGTGTTTTTTTGTGTGTAAACCCTATAACGTCAAGTGGAGTTGTCGCAAATTCTGTTTCCATGTAGCTATCAATCGATTAAGTGAATTAAACTCGTGAAGCAAATCCTGGGCAGTGATTTACCTCTGTAAGTTTACTGTAAGCAAGCAGCGATGCATCCCAAAATATTTAGGGGGAAGCCATTTTGGTGCAACACAGCTTTCAGCAATGCAGTTACCAGATAAATATAATAAACGCTTTTCACATCACAGTTTACTTATTGTACAGCAGCATTAGATATGTTTGTAAAAAATTTACAAACTGTAGTAGCATGCGGTTTTGAAGTATTTGTGTTACTTTGATTCATAATTTTTATTTATTTATCTTTTTGTATTATGAAAAGCAAAACCTGAACATACAATTGATTATTAGTCTTCATGTTGAGGGAATAAAGAGTTACAATATGCTTTTACAATGCTGAATACTTAGACACACACTGGACAGCAGTGCACATCTCTCACCAACACGGGTACACTTTGTGTCAGCCATGTTTTGATTTTGTGTGTTAGGGTCAATGACGACCTCTTGACACAGGGAGTTTATACATGCTAATGAGGGTTGCACTCTAACCTAATCGCTAAGTGCATATGGTGAGCAGGGGCTTGCCTCCTTGTGTTTATGTGGGATCAGTGTGTGGATCATTGAACTGAGTAGTGGGGCGCTTTCAGTCCGAGACCCCCAAACAACAAAGAAACAAAGAAAAAGAGAAGAAAAACAAAGGAACAGAATGGAAAATCTCACTGAATGAATCCCACATTAAATACAAGTTTAGAAAGGTAAAAAATGCAACATGCAATTGTAAAAAAAATCAAAAATAAAATACATTAAAAAAATAAAACAAAAAAATTAAAAGATTCTGTAACATACACATTTGAATGCATTTTTGATCATGATGAATCAATCCCCCTGCCTTTAATTTTTTTTGCAATTTGATCCAAACATTGTGTAATATTGCTTTAAACACCTATTCAAGAGGGTGAACTTTATTCATATTTTGGAAGACATATTCTGTGCACTCACGCATGCATGCACACACACTCACACACAGAGACACACACACGAAGAATAATCATATGCTTTGGAAAAGTTGCAGCTTTGAAAACTCACTTTTCTCAGCCAAACTTCTTATACATATTTGCAAGAAAATCAAAGCGTCTTTGTGGGGCTCGCCCTAATCCTTTCTCCAGCACATAAAGGATGTACCTTTAAACTGGCTTTCACTCCTCTGACAACCATGCAAATTGGTGAGAGGTAGGATGCCATCTCATTGACATTGTTTGTTAGAATAACATAGCACAGGGGAAAGGTCCTGTCTCAGGCATTCCACTGAAGCCCTCCCCTCTGTGAAGTTTCCTGATGAATTGTCACAAGCTTGTTATTTGCCATTAGTTTCTAGCATTTCTTCCTTCTGTTGGCCAAACTAATTCAATCTTTTTGGGAGGTAATCTCATTGAATCCCCCAGAAGGTCCAGGAGAACTTTTTTTTTTTTCCCCCATTTTTCTTCCTCCTCCTTCTTTTTCTCCACATAGTGTTATGACCCAGTTTATTTTACAGTTTCCTACTTAAAAAACAGGAAAAAACAATGAAATTTTTATCTCAAGCCATTTTTTCTGGAGATTTTCATTGTTTTATAGTGAGGGTAACCATATTTATCAATTATCTTTTTTTACGAGCACAGTATTAACTTCCTTCTTGCTGATAAGGTTCACACTGTAGTTGATAGCTGCTAATTCAAACAAGCTTAATTTCATCCATAACATACTAGCATGATAAACTGTTACATTACCGTATTTTCTGGACTATAAAGCGCACCGGATTATAAAGCGCAATATCAATGAATGGGTCTACTTTCATACATAAGGCGCATCGGATTATAAAGCGCATTCAGCGAAACAAAACAGTCAGATAAGTCAAACTTTATTCAACTCATTCACAATAACTCTCAACATTGTTCAGTTGTAACATAAAATACAAAACAATACACTCACTTTTTCAGTTCATTCCTCTTCCACAAATCCATCAAATTCTTCATCCTCAGTTCTGAGGTAAACAGTTGGGCGATTTCAGCATCAAGCATGCCCGGATCTCTCTCGTCATTATCAGTCAGTGATCTTCATGTCACGTGCTACCGCTGTTGCCTTGAGTCGAATAGAGACTGTAGAGACGCTTCTACCTGCTGTTCTCTGTTCAATAACCCACTGTTCAAGTTTGTCCTCTAACTGTGGCCATCTCGCTTTGTTCCCTCGGAAACTCTGTTTGGTCTTCTTTACTTGGCGCAGGTCATCTTCTTGCTTCCTCCACTTCCGCACCATTGATTCATTAATGTTGAATTCTCTCGCAGCTGCTCTGTTCCCATGTTCTACTGCGTGCCTGATAGCCTTGAGTTTGAAATCCGCTTCGTAAGCATGTCTCTTAACAGGTGCCA
>VUQS01001286.1:0-15784 GCA_015108495.1 Heterochromis multidens | reverse complement strand
CTTAAATGCTGTACAGAGAAGAAAAAATAATTTCCTTTTGTTGCTGTATGCACATACAGAATTTTAAGAGGCTCCTAATTCTGTGGTTTTTCTTTCCGCTTTGCCTGCAGGTTCACCCTCAGGGAGGGTGTAAGCTGAGGAAGTGCCACCCAACTCACTTGTGCCTGCTGACCACCTCTGAGCTTTAGACGAGTTCCTTGCACTACTCAGCCTCAAACATGGCTCTTGCAGTCTGGATCATCTTCACTTGTGCTGTGGCTTTCAGCAACATTGCTCCATCCTCGCAGGGTATGTAATATTAAAATTCTGTAGTGTTGTTTATATCATAACAAGTACACGTGTGCATCTGGATTCAGAATTTATACCGTAAGATTTTGTATTAATTCACTGAGCCAGCTTAGACTGTTTTACAAACCGTAAGCTCCTGTTGGTTTCACTGTTACTTGTAACTGGCCTGGCCTGGGGTTATTGCAAATGAGGATGCAATATTTATACATGTGATGAAGGTTGTAAGTATATTGACTTGCTGACCAGGCTAGAAAAGCTGCACTTCATTAACTGAACTCTCTCTACAGGAGACAGAGAGAGAGAGAGTGTCTGAGCAAGGTGGATGTAAGAATGTCAATAAAATTTCTTGTCATCTTGATGTTAGTTGAAGCGTGGCAAAAGAATAAGGGGGAATCCGTGCATGTAATGGTGCCATATGTGTGACCTCCTTGAATGTGCCATGTACCATAAGATATTTCGTTTTGTGTCGTGTGTGCGCTAGCTGTTGTAAGCCTGGCAGCAGGTGACCTGGTTGGAATGAAGTGATGCTGGAGGGTGTTGTGTATTTGTTGGAAGATGTGTATGAGGGAAGGAACAGGAATTGCAGGGGTAGGCAGTGGGCCGAGGAGGGAAAGGAGGGGCTGCTGGGTGTCCTGCTAGTGGTCTGCCACACAGACAGCAGCACACCATCTGCTGTATGTTCTCCGTCAACTCTGTGCCAATGAGCCGCTGGGTGATGGACAGCCAGGATGAAGAGGAGGAGCTTAAGGGACACATGGTTACCACAGGGAGGAGCTAGTGATGAAGAAGGTGGGAAACAGTAAAATGTGCTTTCATATTAGTATTGGTATCAGTATTGGCTGTAACATTCAACCAGTGAAAGCTCTGATTGGAAAGGTGTGGTTCTAATTTGAGATTTTTTTTTTTGTCTTTCGGTAACATCACATCTTTGTAGCCCTTTTTGTGTTCCATTAGGCCTCTGGGATCATGTTGCATTGTGTTGTGCATGTATTTGTATGAAAATAAGCCTTCACCTATCTGTGTGACCTGGCACTTTGGGAGTAGTAAGAATACATCAATAATCAGTCACTATCACTATCAGCACACAGGCAGAGCATTTTATTTGATGAAATTAAGAAGAATTTTTTTTTCTATTAGAATCAGGCACATAGCACATTTACATTGGCTCATGCTCACCCACACTGTTTTGGTGCACATAATTTTGGCAGTCAAATTTTGGCTGAAATTCATTCTCTCTTTTGTAGTGTGACCAGAGGAGCAGGAGAGAAAAAGAAAGGAGAACAAGGGAAGTAGAATTTACAGGAAGAGCGCAGGGTTTTGATGTGATGAGATCTGCTGAAATCCCTCTTAGACTAATCAAAGCTCATTTGGAAACCTGCATGATCATCACACATGGCTTCACAGTCTAATGTGTACTCCTGCTCCTCCTCCGTGTCCCGACTAATCTGCGATGCTTTAACCTCACTCTGCTCCTGGCTGCACATTCTAATATTTACCCTTAACACACACCCATTTATTCTCCTCTGGAAGTAGCTCTTTAGTGCAAATGTTCTTAACCAGCATGAGCTTTGTACACGTACTCCTTCCCCTCATTTGCCCATCTCACATAGTGAATATTTATCCCCTTAAATCACTGTGCAGTTTTCATTTTTCTTTTAAATCCAATGGCTGCGTGAGACAAAAAACAATATTTTCATCTGTGAATACAAACTCATACTAACATGAGCAAATAAAGTCATAATCATACTGGCATATAGAAAACCCCTCCACCTCTTTGTCCCGGCAGTCTCCCTGACAGCCTGACATGCGTACCTTGACAAACAGAATGTCCCGCTGATTCCACAGAATGCTCGAGAATGTACCACCCTTCATACACAGTGCTGCTGATCTGAAAGCCCATTAGGCTTGCTTAATGTGGCAGGCATTGCAGGCAGCTGCGCTGTATGTGATGAAGCCCTGACACAGAACTTTCATTTAGCACAGCGAAAAGCGTTGGTGTGTGCGTGTGTATTTGTATTTATGTGCACCAGTGGTGGCAGCAAGACCATTACAAGGCTATTTGTAGGTCCTTTCAGTCTGCAATGTGATGGGTATAAATTTGCAAGCATACAGTATAGTGCATAATGTGCCTCTATGTCCATGAGTGCATAGTGATGTGTGTATGCGAGAATCTGTATGGATCTTTGTGTTTATGTGAGTGTGCTGACATATCCAGATAGACATGTGTATGAGCATTTTTGTGTGTGTGTGTATTTGTGTGTGCCACTCATACCAGGATGGCAGTGCCAGCTGACTGGTTGAATCTGTTCTCATCTCCCCTGTATTTAAGCCTTTGCTCTCAGATCAGTCGTGTGGAAAGGCCCCTGGTCCTTTAGTGCACACGCAGACATTTTTATCTGTCTTCCCCTCCTCTCCCTGGCTTTTTTTCTTCCCTGCCTTTTCCCCTGAACAGTAGCTATTATTTAAGGATGGGGGACTAGCTGTTTTTACACATCTTCTCAACAAAGTGCTTAGTCTCTCGACTGTTCTCGGAGGGTGACACAATGTTTGAATGGGGACTGTTCTCAGTGTATGCTTTTGCTTTATGTAATGCAGGGCTTGGTAGTTTTTTTTTGTTTTTTTTTCATGGAGGGCTACATGAAGAATTCACTATGCTGTTGCAAGCCAGGTGCTTTTTTTGTTGACTGAGCTTGACAGTTTTTTTCGGGTCCAAATGTTGCTCAATCCTAAATTTAGAATTCTGAGCAAAGATTTAAAAAAAGCGAGTGAGGGTCTAAAAATCCAATATTGAATTTGCACAATTGAAAACATGTCTTTCAGTCCTTCGGTAATATTAAAATTGTAATTTTAAAATGGTGACCTACACATAAATGAATAAGAACTGATTCTCTGACAGGCTTATGCCAGTAATATCTTTAGAGGAGGCAATAAAACAGTGCCACTAACACATGGCTTTTTGTCGCTGTATACTTTCCTAAACAGCATTTTGTATTGCCTTATTCTCTTTATTTTGTAAACTCACAGCTCTATACTTTTTGATTGAGCATATATCAAGCAGAGCACTGAAGCTGTGCATGGAATTAGTTGATTAGATTCAGTTGCATTTAAATGAGTCCATGAAGTGAACACTGTAAAGCTCACTTTCTTTGTGAAATTAATTCCAAATGCAATTCATTTGAATTAATAAATACTTTTAGAATTATAAAGGCACTGAGTGAGTGGATCATTCACCAAACCAGTGCTCTACCTCAAAGATTTAAAGAAAGTGATCCACTGCTGTGCCAATAATTTATTAGCTCTTCTTTTGCTTCATATCAAGTGTTACTAAATTTGTCCTAGTAATTCCTGTATGATTTTGCTGGCAGTCAGTACAATACCCTCTTGCAAGTTTTTTATGGTCATATTTAGGCACTTACTGCACATCTTTGCGGACAGTGGACAGAGATCTGAGACTCAAAAAATATATATGTAGTGCTCAACACATTTATTATACCACCTGTCAAAAAACAAGTAAACACAAATATTTTAGAAATCTGTCCAAAACTTGTTTAAAACTAAAAATTATATTGTTATTTATTTGGCAAATAATAATAAAATAATAATGTGCTTTATTATTTTTTCTGCTTTTTTGTAAAACAGTAGATTTGAAAATTCATGGATAACAGTAATTCTATTTTAGCATTAAAAATATCATTTCAATTAAAGAGCTTGCACATACTAGTGGATTAACCATTACAGAAAAAAAAAGATTTTGGTAATTACTAATACTGTTAATTTAGGGCATAAACCTTACATTGGGTGGTGGTCTAATAAATTTGCTAAGCACTGTACATACACTGTACATTTAACCAAAACATCGATCTTTCCCCAACTAAAGTACTTTTGTTGCCTAAACTTAACTGAAGATGGGAGTATCTTGGTCTCTGTTGTCACCTCAGCTACTATCCTGGCAACTCGGGCGTAGTTTATAAATGCTATTTTTATTTTCTTTAAAAAGTGCCTCTGAACATAATTCAGGCAGTGACTGATTACATGTGCAACCACACTGTAATTGGAAAAACAGAATTTCTTGGAGACAGAGTTGTTATATCCTGTCAGGTTCACATTGCTTCTACTTGCAACACCTGGTACTTTGTAATGATTTATTATTTGTAATTAATTCTACACGGTAACTTTGGTTTTATGAATCAGGACCAGTCTTGTGTATATTACATCCTTGCGATATGTGAGTTCACATGGGAAGAGTACAATTACTAACTTTGGCCAATTCTCCTTTGACATATAATGACATAATATTAGTTGCAGATTCACAGATAGGCGGTTGACTTTTGGTGGACTTAAATGGCATAAATAATAAACTATAGAAACAGGTTCCGTTTTTAAATTTCTAATAGCTTAGAGTTTTATAGACCAAGGCCATCCAAACAGGCTAGTTGTGTGTTCATTGAGACAAGTAAATGCTCCTATTTTGTCTGAAAATGACCTTTGAGTATGTTTTACCATGGCTTTTCTCTTTCATAAAGCTGAAATCCACAGCCTTCAGTGACACTAATTGCTAATCTAGTGGCTTGTGAATATTGCATATCATCTGGATTTTGCAATAAAGAACTGCTCTAAAACCTTTTTTCTCCCTATTCTCTCAGTGCCCCTTGTGTGTGTTTTCAAGCTTTTGTTGCTTTGTCATCTTATTTGCAACAGTCAGTGCTTCTCACTTCTTTCACTCCTAACTCTTGCCTCTCATTTTCATCCAATCTCGCTGCTGTTTTTCCCCCCCCAACACCTTAGCTATTATACCCTATTTCTGCGTTGTGATGTACTTCCCCACACACTCCCTCCTATCTTTTTCCTGGCCCCTCGTTCTGTTCCCCTATCACCATTTCTGCTCTCCTCCTTTTTCAACTCTCAGCTCTCCCCATCACTCGACCCCACTTTCTATCTAGCCTCCATCATTGAGATTAACCCAGCTGCCTCCCGCAAGCCACACTTTCCTCCTTTCCTTACCCTCTGCCTCCTGTCCGTTAGCAGCACACATCTCTTGTCGTTGTTATTCGTTTCTCTTTGCCTCTTTCTGCCTTCTGTCATATCTCGTTTGCTACCTCCCTCGCTCTCTCCCTGGTGCTGAGAGTTGCTGTGCTCTTCAAAGCCCTTGGCTGAGAGCAGTAGATCACAGAGAGGCCTGTGTGAGTGAAAGGTTAATGGATGGCCTTTGAACATATATTGGGAGTTGGGGGGTGGGTGGGAAAAGGAGGGACAGACCGGGCGGTGTGGCGGTGTGTTCTTTCAAACCTCACTTTGAAGATGACGCGCGCCGCACTCATGCTTGTGACTGTATACAGGGGTTGTGCCTTTTTGTTTATTCATTTGTTCAGAGTGTTAGTGTACGTGTGTTTGTGCCCATTTTGTTTGTGTGTTTGTGTTTGCTTGTAGTCGTGTGTATGCAAGGGCATGTTAGTTTGTGTACATTGATTTGTGTACTGCAAACAAGCTCCTACATAAAGGATTGAGGACTGTGTTCCTGTTTGTGCAGTCGTGTGATAGCTGCCTCTTTTCTCTCCGGGCCGTGCTGTGTAACTTTGAGGCTTTGTAGCCGTGAAGGACTGTATGTGTGTATATGAGAGTGCTGGTTTGTGAATGTGTGTAGAGTTGCATCTGTGTATGTATCAAGCATGTTATGTGATTAAGAATGTGTGAATTTGCTTATCTTGTGTTTTGTGGACTGCCGATTGATAATTATTAGCAGCAGCTTACGGCTAGAAGCCAAGGGCAGAGAGAGTAGAGAAGCGAAGAAAGAGAGATGGATGACACGGGAGAGGCTGGCGCTACAGTGAGAGGGAATAAAGGAAGAGAATGGAATAAATAGAATGGGAACAGAAAACTGGAGGTGAAGGGTTGGGACAAAAGGAGAAGCTAAGAGGTGGGGAGAGTGAGGGGAGGTGTAAGGGACAAGTGAGTAAAGGTAAATGAGAGAGTTTCCAGGTGGATGAAATTAGATGAGGGATTGTGGGATGGTGCGAGGTGAAAAAGAAAAATACAAAGAGAGGAGGAAACTCACAGTGTTTACTCATTACACTGCAAGTGAATACAATGGCCTATAAGTGTAAGAGGAATATAGTGGAGTTTTATTGCCAAATCCATTTCTAATTCATGCTGTAGGTATGAAAACATGCAAGTACAGGAGTGCACAAAATGCTGCATGCTATAGTTAACTACATAAGTATACTTGCAAACAGATCGATCAGCTCATAAACATGCAGAGTGAAAATACACTCAGGTGCACACACTGCCCAAGCGTTCAAACCTTTGGCTTAATGTATAAGGAGGTTAATTAAGTGTCTAATGCAGCAGCAGGGCTGGGCTTTGACAGTCATCTTTCCTAACAGGTCTCTGGTTGCGACTTATGACTTTGACTTTTCCAAATGTATAAACACACACACACCTTTTTTTTCTGACAGCACAGCACACAAGCTACTCACTCCATCTTCCCCTCTCTCCTCTACACTTTGACTTTCTTTTTTCTCATCACTTTCTTCTCTTCATTTCCTTACCAACTTCTCTGCTTTCCTCTCTCTGCTTCTCTGTCTCTACTCCATTCCTCCCTCGTCCCTGTGGCTGTTTCCCTGCAGCACCTGCAGTTTTACTCCAGCACAGTGTTTATATGAATCTAGGTCTGACTCACTGTCTGCTGGCCTGCCTCCTGTGATATGTGCTGGAAACAGAGAACAGAATAGAGTTGTGCTGGGCCTGTAGCACTGCTCCTTTCCCTGGGGAGATGGAGGATATTTTACTCCCGGTGAATCTCCTACTTTTTAGGCAGGCTGATTTTTATTTTGGGCTATGCCGATTCCCCGTGTTGAGGCACTTTTATTGCATAATTAGATGCCAGGGCCAGCAATGAAGTGGTTTGACAGTATGAGCACGTCCTGTCTCGCCTCCCTCCTCAAGTTTGTGTGTATGTTCTTCAGTGTCTCAGCATTTTTTTTTAACCACCCGTCTTAATCTCTATGCAATGCCTGCTAGTTCCCCCCACAGCAAAGTTTGTCAATGCACACAGAGAGTTCTTGAGGTTGAGGATGGATGATGGGTAGAGCTTGTGTGCATTTGCCTGCAAGAGTTTGTGTGTATGTGCATGTCCGTAATTGCAAATGTCTGAGTATGTGTTGTGTGAGGGTGTACGTATCCCGTTTCCAACAGGGGCACATTTAATTCTCTTATGAATGATGTAATGTTATGGGCTATGTTGTAATTCAGTTCTGTTAGAGGACGGGGCTGCTGAGGAGAGAGGCTGTCTTATTGAGCAGATCCAAACAATAGGAGGTCTCCTCTCCCACGAATCTGTCTGCCTCATTTCTTTTATGTCACTGACCTTGTGCCTCCACAAAGAATAGTCGTTATGCTCATCTGCTGCCAGCACTTTGTTTGAAGGTTTCTATCTTTTTCCATTGTTACCCTGTCTCATTTGCTGTACCATTCCATTTCTTCCTCCTGTGTGTTAGTGCAACTTAGCTCCATCACAGTGGATGTGTGTCATTTTGGCACTGCTTTGTGTTCTGACCTTATAGCAAGACTGGTGACTCCCTATACAGTCACTCCTCATCTCATCTCCTCTGTCTCCTTTGCCTGCAGCAGACAGGCGGAGGAGTCAGAGATGAGATAGCATCCTAGCTTTGAGGCCAGCATTTCTTCCTCCGATCCAAAAGCACACATACACACACGCACTGTCCCACAAGCTCAGGCTGCCCCCACCCCTTGCACCCTCATGTTAGGCCTTTAGGTTTGTCTCAGCATGTCACTTTGTCACAACTCCTCAGCTTGAAGGCTGCCTGAATGTGACAGTTCTGGCCGCATCGCCTCAGCCTGTCCGTGGTGACAGGCCATGCTCCAGTGAGTCATTACGCTAACTCGCAGTGCTAAGTGAGTCGCTAAGATGCAGCACTAAGCTGATAAGGAGCTCTAGAAATTGGTTGGGATGATTCTCAGCTGGAGAGGGATCCCCATCACTGAGACCTCTCAGTTCTGTCCAATGACTGTAAAATTACTTGTTCTTCCTCGCCAGCTTTACTAAGGAACTAACCTGAAACTTATGAGGGAGTTAGCTCTTTGGGGTATTGCTGATGTTGAAGGCATATGTAGATGTAAGAGGTATTTTAATACCACCACTGGTGTATGTGGGCAAAAATAGGAAAATTACCTATTAGCTGTAAGGACTTAACATAAAGTTAATTTTAAGCACTGTAATATAACAAGAAACCTCTCCACTACTGGATGAAATGTTCTCTGGTTCCATACGTCAGTGCTATGCTAATGAGTAGCACTAGGAGATGGGTGTTGGAACAGACAGAGAGGCTAAAGGGGCTGATCATATTTCGACCCACCCCTCAAAAAAACCACTCTGCCGTTTGACTAGTCAGTTACAAGGCCACAGAGCTCCGCAGGTATAATCTCCTACTGTGACTCAGTCGCAAACTTGCTGGCTACCTCCAAGGCCAACCCTTTTCACTGAGAAAGACACTATAGTCTCTATGAGAGTCTCTATGATAACACAGCCCAAGGACAAATTGTGTGAGGTGGTGAAATCAAGATGCTTTTATGTTTGAAAGCATATCATTGCTGATAAAGACTAATCTTTGTCTGTTCATATAGAAGATTTAAAATACCACCTGTTCTAGTAACTACTGACATAACAAACCAAAGATTTTCTCTTAACTTTTCTCAAGTGTTAGTCACGGCTCTGGTTGTAGGTACGATTTTCTTATCTCTCCTTATCAGTTATATCGGATTTGCGTACACATTTGTTATGTGCGCTGCACCTATATACATAAGATTAAGAATAGATGTAAAGACTAACAGCAGAAGAGAGCATATGAGCATGCAAAGTCTAGATTGACTTGTGCAAAATTATGTTCTTGTCTGATGGTCCAAGCATCTATCCACCCTCAGGCTTTAATTACTGTGTGAGGATAATGAGTCATATCCAATCAGTTCTCTCTGTTGCTCTTAATTTGTATGGAGCTTCTATTTTGAAGCCAACCGCTTCAGCCCTTCACACCAGCTGCCCTGGAGTGACACCAGGGCTCTGGCTGTGTGACTGTGTGTGCGTGACCTCTGTCACTTCCACACTGCCACATCTATGAAAATCAGCTTGTATAATTACTGAAATGGCCCATTATCACTATGTGTAACAATTGGTAGCATTTCTTGAGTATGGTGGATATTAATGCAGTTTTATATAACACAGGAGATAAGTCATAGTCTCACTGTGAGGGATTACATCCACCTATACATATGGCTGCTGCTGAGAAAGTCACTTCATTCAGCTATTATGAGACTGACAGACAAGACTAAATGGCCATGTGTGTTATTGTGTGTGCCTGTGTGTGCTGGCTAAAGAGACCCTGAAACCTTAATGGATTCCTGCAGAGTGAAGGACAATCATAGCCCATGGCCAGTCCAAGCTTATCCTCTGCTCATCTCATCTCGGCTCAGCTCAGAGCCAGCCACAGCTCCAGCTAGGCCTTGGGCCATCTGGCTGGCACACTACCACATACACACACCCTCTCACACACACATAGACACTGAATCCCTCAAGTTAAAGTGCTTGTTGTGAATACGCCATTCAAAAATTTCTGCATGGATGCAAGAGATCTTTATGTATATCTACACTTTAAAACCCACCTTAGACCTGCAACTTGTCAAAAAGTTGTTGCATTGGTCAGAAATATGTAGGTGTGAAATATGATGTATTAATGGCAGAAGCAGAGATTTGCAGGGGTGCTAGAAATAGCGTAGTTATCTAGCTGCCACTACTGAAATGTACTGGCTCAATAATGGCTGTGCTCAATTAAGACTAAATATATGCTGTAACAGCTGGGCCAGGGAAAGATATACCTGGAAAAAAAAAGATAATGGATTTAGGTTCATACATCAGTTTCTGCATAAATTTGGTAATGTTTTATAACTAACTACCCATCATTGTGATTCAGTAGACTCATATTTTGTGTAGCCGTTGACTAAATAACATGTAACTGTCCTTGCAATAAACTATAAGTGAGATGTCACACATAATTATTGACACTTACATAAGCTTATCAGCATAGATGCAAGGGATGAAAGGGGCATTACTGAGTTTTGGGGAGTTCAGTCCATGATTGATAGTGTTCCATTGTGTGTTTTTCTACCTAGGTATGCTTTTACTATATTGGCAGTGTGTTAGAGATCATTGTCATGGAAAAATGAAGCCGTTGCCAATCAGATGCTTTCCAGGTAGTATTGCATGGTGGGTCAAACTCTGATGGTACTGTTCTGCGTTCAAAATTTCATCAGTTTTGACAAGACCCCAACACCACTGGCTGAAACGCAGCCCCAAACCATAAGAGAGCCTCCATTGTATTTTACAGATGGCTGTAGTTACTCACTGTTGTACCTCTCTCCTGACCACCTCTGTACATATTGATCACTCCATAATATCTGTTGCCACCGATTTTCAGTCCAGTTCTTGAGAAGAGTGAAGTTGTAACATAGAAAGAGCTGAAGTGAAACTGAGTGTTAAAAACAATAAAAAGGCTCCACTGCAGCCATTGTCTGTGCTTTTCATTCTGTATTTTTGATCTTTGAAGTTTTTTTTGTGCTCCTCCTAGTCCCGGTGAACTCCGCTGTTGCTCTCTTTCCTATTCCGGCTCTCTACCAATCAGCATTTGGCAAACGCTTACATCATCTGCTTTCAGTGATGTGCAGTTAAGACTTTGGAGGACCGCACGGGAGTGCGTTTGCGTGATTGAACACCCCACCCCCTGTCCGAACAGAAACTTGTACGCAGATGGACACATTTGTGGGACCATAAATTATGCTTTATGCGTGGACACAACACTGGTTCACACCTTGAGTTAGGTGCCTTTTTTATGCTTGAATGATTCGTAGGTCAACATTGGCTGAACAAACAAAAAAACATACTTCTCAAAATGGTCAGGGACTAGACTGAAATTGATAAAAAGCAGCCAATGTCCAAAGTAAAACTTTGAAAAACCTTCGGAGAGCCTGGAGCTCAAGACCACTTTAAAAAATTACAATAAAGTCTTGCTCCTTAGAAGCAAAACATAAAGAAATGAGGGGTGGCTCAAGACATTTGCACAGTACTGTAAATGTATTCACTTCTTTTGAAACTCTGCTAAAGAAATAACTAAAAGGATATGTTCTTAGATCAGTGGCAGTAGATAGACCTGAAAAGCCAGAAATACTGTATTTACCATTTCAGTTTGCTTGGCATACAAAGTGCGTTTTATATGTGAGCTGCCACCTCTGGTAGGGACTAATATGCTTTGCACTGGTCTACAGTATAAGCAAACTAAGTGTGATCACTCCTGGTGGCCCCCTTCACTTTTACTTCCCTCTTGGCTCATTGTAAGGTTATAATCACTGGCCAGCTGTACACTTCTGTGTATTCACACCACAGGGTAGTTAAGACGACAAGGCCACACACTGACACTACGCATTGTATCCCCACTGTGACACGAGAACTCTGTGTGTATGCATGTATGTGTGCAAGTGTATGTGTGCTTGACTGTGTTCGTGCATACTCGTCTGCACAATGCGTCTGCGTATGTGCTAATTTGCTTGTGTGGGTCTTGTGTGTTTGAGTGTGGACTTGTTTGTCTGGCCTCGCCTGCTGTTTGCATTTCCATGTGCTTTAATTAGTATGCGCTTTTGCATTTAGGCCTTTGTGATTTGGCACTGGCACTGCATTCTGGCGAGGCATAAAAGATTTGAAGTCTGTCTGTGCTAGTCATTCAGCCTTAATGGCGTTAGTTACACAACTGAACTGAAGTCCCTGCTGCATAAATGGGTGGCATTTAGAAATATGAGCAAGTCCGATGGCAGTGAATCATGTAGCACAGTGCTGCAGAGCATGTCTGGAATGACTGACATTGACATTGACCCAGATGGGCACTCCTTCTGAATGGACAGTGGCTGAAACTTAAGCAGTGCTAGCTCAGTGTCAGGAAAGGAAAACAGCCCTGCTCTGTGGGTTTCAGCACTAACTGTAGTGGGGGAGAGGGGCTGACTCAGTGCCCTTGTCTGCTGCTGAGCCTGTCTGGCAAGGGGAAGTGCTGTGCAGTGAAAGCCTTGGTTTATAAAGAACTTGCACCCTGTTAAAGTGTACCTACCACCACTCTGTTTAGATTTCACAGTATTCCCACCATCCGTGTATTATGTGCCATGTCCTCCTTACTGACATTGCAAAGGAGATCTCGGTCAAAGCCTTCTGGTCCTTCAGGACAGCGGACAGCTCCACACCTAGTACTCTCTGATGCAGCTCCAACTCTAGGGATGCTATTTTCCCAAAAGAAGTTTTAGTCAGTTCAGGACCACGGATAGCAGCTCTCATAGTGCCTGGCATGAGGCTCACCAGAGGAACGTTGGCTGTCCTTCAGCTTCACTTCCAGATCACTCACTCCACTTCTGTCTACTTCTATTCTGTCTCTGTGCCCCTGCCTCCACCTGCACTGTAAAGGAAGCTGGCAGCCATTTTGTTATTTTTTTTTTTTTTGAGGCTGAATGGAGAAGCAGTTGGAAAGGTATGCAGTTATGGAGAGAGCTGGAGAGGCAATGAGTGTCTCTCTCAGCACCTCTTTGCAGGCCTCTTTCATGCCTCTCAGCCTGGCTCAGTGATTAACCCTGAGTACCCCGCTTTCCCTGCTGACCCTTCTCCACACAGAGCCACAGCAGTACATTGACATGCCTCTCAGACAGCTGATTACCAGCAGTGGGTGTGCAAATGGTGTACACACCAGAGTTGAAAATGCATACGGATGCTCTGTGTCTCTCTTTTTTTTTTTTTTTACTTCTTCCACCTCTATTTCCTCTCTTGCTCAGACCTAATCCAACATTTCTGATAGGTAGAATACACTAAAAGATGCCAGAAAGTACATTGGGATGAGTATGATAAGCTGCTTCCTGGCAGTGTGTAGGAGTTTGTTAACATTTGAAACTCTCACAGTTTGTTTCACAAGTGGTGCAATATCTCATTGGAAAAGCTGGTATGGCTGCAAATTCTTCATGCCAATATGTGGAAAGTGGTGGGCCAGGCTGTGCATCAGTAGCACTGAAAAATTGCCATTCAATGAAGGCAAGTCAATAATGGCTCATTTGTGTTTTACATGAGGACAACAGGAACCATTTTCATACCACCTGCTCCTGTCAAACACTGCATATATGATTCACAATTACACTGAACAATGAAGTGCCTCCTAAAAGTGTATATTAAGGTTCATTGAATTATCAATAACTTTGCCTCTCTCTCTCTTTCCACTCCAGCTCTGAGCCGGTCAATGATGCCCTTCGGCTTGATGCGCCGGGAGCTGGCGTGTGAAGGCTACCCGATCGAGCTGCGTTGCCCTGGAAGTGATGTCATCATGATTGAGACGGCTAACTACGGCCGCACTGATGACAAAATCTGTGATGCAGACCCCTTTCAGATGGAGAATGTGCAGTGCTACCTGCCTGACGCCTTCAAGATAATGTCACAGAGGTGACTATTGATCTGTTTAGATCTTGTGTGTGTGTTTGTGCAGAGTAAGAGCCTGGTATTGGCAGAGGAAACAAGATTTTATTTCACAACACAGTTCCTCTAGAATTCCTTGCTTTTCCTTGTGAGATGTATGGTTTGGGCACCCCTTGGAAAATTGTAGATATATTTTTTTGTAATAAAAAGAAGTAAAACTGAGCCTTTTCTTAAATGCTATTTAACTTTCAGTTTTTATTTAATTCATTAAAAATATAAAATGCCATTAATTGTAGCAGGTGGCAAAATTTGGGAACATGAGTGGAAGAAATTGTCCTCAGCTAACTATTCTTAGTGACAGGTCTTGCTAACATATTAATGAAGTTTGAGACTTTATAAATTGGAAAAGTTCCCAAATTTTAATGTTTTTGTCACGGTCTGTGGATAATGCAGACTGTGTGGAATGTGATGTTGTGGACCCAGAATGCAGACACCATAGGCAGGCAGGTTTAACAGAAGGCGAGCCGTTTATTAAGGCTGGTAAAATGTCCTTCAAGCAGAACACAAATCAAATGTGGAAAATGCAAAACTAAGATCAAAAGGAAAGTAAACTAAGGCACAGGGAACTGAAATACAGGAAACACTATGGAGTATAATAGGCTAGGGTGAGATGAGACACTGGGGTGAGGGAAACAGATGCACTGACGAAGACTGAGGGGAAGACAGCTATAAATACACAGAAGGGTGATGGGCAAAGAGGAGACACCTGGGAAACACAGCTGAACTCAGTCAGAATAACAAGACAGGGAAGAAGTAAAACTAAACACCAAGCACAAGAGACTACGACTAACAAAGTAAAACAGGAAGTAAAGAAACAGACAACAGACTAACATACAAACTTGACAACAGGACACAAGGAACACAGGGAAGGTAACCAAACCAAAAACTCAAGGACTAAAATCTCAACTATAACACAAGCAGAATCCAAAGCTATAGTAAAACTAAGAAGATGTGAGAATGTAAATATAATTAAATCAACCAGGAATAAGAACTACAAGTAAAGGAATACAAAACTCAGGCCCAAAACCCCAGAGTTCATGACAGTTTTCCAACTTTAAGTACATGAAAAAAGGAAAAAAGCATTAACGTTTGAAGGAAGTTTAGTTGTTTAACGTGTGTTTGCTTCAGGAGTTTATTTACTTCTCTTTATGTAAAAAAAAAAAAAAATCTGACATTCAATTTGCCAGGGGGTACTTGAACTGCATTCAACCATATCTTTTGGGGAACACTGAAGTCATCATACTTGACTAACACCACTGCATCTTGGCAAAACTTTCATTTGTATGGGAGTGCATGTGTGTATGCTTGGTTTCATGTATGCACGAGAATCTATATGTTTATTGCTGGAGTATTTGTAGTGCTTCCTACAGCTGCTCTCTGTGTTTGTGCTCAGCATCTGCTTCCTTTTAGCTCAGATCAATGGAAGCTCTCTTCCAGCTATCCATCACGCTTGTAATGGAGGCACAGGGTGCTAGCTTGAGCAAGGAAGGGAGGGAAGTAGTAGGGGGTGGAGGAGAAAATTGAGGGGGTAAAGGAAGAAGAAAGACTTGTAGAAATGATGGGATGATAGAGAGAGTGCAGCAGAGATTTGAGATATGAAGGGAGAGAAAGACTGCACAGTGGGGAAATGCTCAAAGCTGGATAGAGAAGGATTATGTGTTGAGAATAACTAAGTACACGTGCGTGTGGATGTGTATCTTTTCTTCTGTGTGTATGTGTTTCTCGGTGTGTGCAACCGTGAGAAGGCATGCAGCGATGCGGTTTAGATGTAGGTATTATGTGCATATGAATGTTTTCCCTGTGCGTGTGGTGTAGAGTATCTGCCTTAGCCCCCCTCGTCCTTTCCTGTTCTCTCACCTCTAATTGCTCCCACTCACAATCCCCCAGGAGAGGAGGCTCTTACGTCACTTGCGCTCTCTCTGCCTCTTCCCCCCCTCCTTG
>VUQS01001283.1:12126-32717 GCA_015108495.1 Heterochromis multidens | reverse complement strand
CACCCCCCAACCACCCCCCCCCCCCCCCGCCGCCCCCCCCCCCCACCCCCCCCCCCAAAAAACCCCCCCCTTTTTTTTTTTTTTTTTTTTTTTTTTTTTTTACTCCATCTTCCACAATGCCTCAAGAGTAGTTTCCCATCAAAAATTGCCATTTTCTGCCCGGTTACAGAGATTTGATTGGACGACAGCGAGTGTTGGTGATTGGTGGTATTGACGTAATGCAGTGACGTTACCGTGATTCTATTGGCTCACATGATTACACATGTGTGAAACATCACACTGTGCATCGGTACTAACCCCCCATGTGAAACATGGTGACCACTGAGCAGTACATGGCCATGTGGATTAAATGAAGCATCAAAGCAAGGAATTTGCATAGATGATTTTTCATAATTGAGTTATTCGAGTTACTTGATGAATCGTTGCAGCCGTAATGGAGAAGGAGAGAAACACCTAATCATCCAAAGCATCTGTCTAACATGGTGGAGGCAGCGTTATGGCACTGGCATGTATGACTGCCAGTGGAACTGGGGCACTAGTGTTTATTGATGATGTGGCTGCTGACAGAAGTAGCAGGATGAATTGTGAAGTGTACAGGGCTATAGAGAGACAAACAAGCAGCAACTGAAGATGGCTGCTGACAAAGCATCTCAAAGGAGGAAGCACAGCATTTGGTGATGTCCATGGGTTCTAGGCTTCAGGCAGTCATTGACTGCAACGGATTTTCATCCAGGTATTAAAAACAATTCTTATAATTAAAATTATGTTAGTTTGTCCAGTTACTTTTGAGTCTCTGAAAATGGGGGACCGTGTATGAAAATGTCTATAATTCCTAAACAGTTAATGCAATACTTTTGTTAAACACCTTGCGTTAAAGATGAAACTCTGCACTTTAATCACATCTGTTTGATTTAAAATCCACTGTGGTGGTGTACAGATGCAAAATTACAAAAAAAAAATATTGTGTCATTGTCCAAAAACATATGGACCTGACTGTAGTTTGTTTCACAAGCCTGAACATGACAACTCATTGGTTGTGTGGGAAATTTCATTAAAAAAGAAAACAAAAGACATGACATATAGTCTAGAATTCTGGCATAAACTGCCTGAACACAAAAAATAAAACTTGCCTTTACAGCTCCAACACTTTGAGATTAAACTTGAAGAAACACATTGTGCTGTACTTGCATGCCTCTTTTCAGTTCAGCGACTTTCTGGAGCCTCTGTTCCCTATCTATGACTCATCTTTGCTGGTGTGTGGATTCAAGCATCGAAATGACGATGCAAATTATGTTCTTTGAAAACAAAAAATGTCTCATGGCAAACGCATACATGGAATCTCTTTACACCCGGTAAAGACACAGACTACTCAGTCACCCACTTCACTTGAAATTATCTGCCTTTAGCATCAACTTTCCTTTTTGTTGTATTGTTCCGAAACTGTGTGGGTAACTCATTGCCATGTACTAAAACCTTATCAGTGTCTTAGCTGAGATGAGGTCATACAGATAAATACGCACCACAGCATTTATAGCCTAAGCTAGTTTGCAATATCCCTCCCTATTTGGGCCTTTAAAACACATGCATTAAAAAAAACTGGTTGAAAAAGTGTTAATGGTTGTCTGTCTCTATCAATTAGCCCTGTGACAGATTGGCGACCTGTCCAGGATGTCCCCTGCCTCTTGCCCTATGACAGCTGGGATAGGCTACCCTAACCCATTAGTTTATGCACAGCATTTCAATTAGGTTGAAGTCTGGACTTTGACCGGGCCATTGCAGCATCTTGATTCCTTTCTTTTTCAGGCATTATGTTGTACTGTAGATTTCCTGCTGTGCTGTCCGACAGATGGCCTCACATTTGACTTTAAAATACTTTGGTATACAGAGGAGTTCATGGTCAGCTCAGTGACTGCAAGGTGCCCGGGTACTGTGGCTGCAAAACAATCCCAAATCATCACCCCTCCACCACCATGCTCGACGGTTAGTATGAGGTGTTTGTGCTGATATCCTGTGTGTGGTTTTTATCAAACGTGCTGCTGTGCATTATGGCCAAACATCTCCATTTTCGTCTGTACAAAGGACATTATTCCAGAAATCTTGTGGTTTGTTCAGATGCAACTTTGCAACCCTAAACCGTGCTGCCATTTTCATTTTAGAAAGAAGAGGCTTTCTCCTGGCAACACTTCCAAACAAGCCCTACTTGTCCAGTCTTTTTCTAATTGTTCTGTCATGAACTAACATTTAACATGCTAACTGAGGCCTGTAGAGTCTGAGATGTAGCTCTTGGATTTTTTTGCAGCTTCTCTGAGCATTGCATGAGGTAAATTTGCTGGGACGGCCAGTCCTGGGAAGATTGTGTCACTGTCTTGAACTGCCAAAACCTCTGCCTTTATAGAGGTGGTCACACTTGCTAATGATCAATTAATCATGTGCATTTGATTAGCAACACTTGGCTGCTACTTACCCTCTTAATTCATGTGGAAGCAGTAAGGGTGTACTTAGATTTTCACAGGACTGCATAGAGTCCTGTGCAAACTTTCTTTTTCACATGGCTGTATGCTATTTGTGTGTACCTAACACGTCCATGTGCAAACATGTATAGGTATTTAGCAGAGTCTCATCCACTTTTATACACAAACCTGTACCCTGAGGTCTATGTGGTGTCAAATATAACATTATCTCCTGTTGGCTAGGTTAGAGAGACTCCACTGTTCAAACAGGACATGCTATATCCTGGATAACAACATCACTGTATAAACAACAGGCACAGAGGACACCCTCCACATCAAGACTGACTGTACCTGTACAGGTTCACAAAAAAATCTTACACCGCTTGAATTCCCTCGGATGTCTTAAAATAACTTTAAAATTTCATTATGCTTCTTTGATTTGATTTACCTTGTAGCTCGGCCCCTGCTGATATGGCAGATGTGGCGGAAAGAGACACAGCATGCGAGTCATCTCACAATGCTACTTTAAATCATACCAGCCCCCAAATGAACTTCTGGACAAACATTATTACAAAAACACTCATGAGGGAAAATAAACCATTAAAATTTTGAGCATACAACAAATAACTTTCAAGCACAAGTTTAGTTCCAGTTTCAGCATCTTTAAGGAACGAATGAAGAGCCAATGAAGGATGAAAATGGCACACACTACTTTCATACTTTTATATATATATATATATATATATATATATATATATATATATATATATATATATATATGAATTTCCCTCTGGGATCAATAAAGTTATTCTTATTCTTACATAGGTTAAAAGCAAAGTATTTCAGACAGTCTCCCCCCACTAGCCTTGATGGTACACTGATTTTTTTTTTAAAAGTAGCATTTAACACTTTGAAAGTTTCTAATATGGGGAACAGGACATACTAAACCCTTTAAGGACCAGCAGCACTGAGGAAGAAATTGAATCAAAGAACCTTTGACTCTGGCCAGCATGCTGATTGACACCTGTGTGCACCACACTGGACCTGTCTGATGTGCATATCAATGTTTCGGCCTGTGTGCGTGGAGTGTGTCTAACACGCCCTCCTCACACAGAGGGGGACCCTGTTCTAGCAGACACAGCCCAGGAAGCTTTGCGAAGCCCGAGGAAGAAAGAAGCCTGTGTGCATGCGTGTGTCCTGTGTGCATGTGCTGGTATTTTCCTCCTATTCACAAGAGAGCAGAAATGCACTGACACAAAGACACACACACACGTGCACGCGCACACGCCACACACCTTCCCCTGGTGTGCTGCAGGTGAAAATCGGGGACACTTCCGACAGAAGAATCATTCTAATCCTTTTGGTACATTTATGGGTCAGCTCAATGCAATGATTCACCAAAGCCTTTTTTTTACTCCCTTACACTCTCCCACCCCCAACACTGAAAAACACACACTCAACAGTGTGTCCTACCTCACCTTCTTGCCCACATACTTTAAACAAATAATAATAATAATGCCAAATTAATCTCAATACGGGATCTTTGCTACTACAGCTACCATATGAGAATGGACCCTGAAGCACATCAGTTTCCTCTTTCACCACAACAATGAACACGTTGGTGTACTGTACACTTATGTGGATGTGTGCGTATTATGCAATGCTCTGAGTCTTGGCAGGTGGATATGCAACAGTCCCCTCTGGGATAAAGCCAGATGTCACAGAAACTGCAGTTAGATGGACTTTGCCACTTCAGCAAAGAAAGTCTCCTCTTTCTGTTTTCACTGAGAGCAGCAGAACACACACATAAACACAGACACATACACAAAGCAATCTCTATAATTAGTCTATGCTGCAGTGAGTCAACACATATGTACATAACAGCTAAAGCTGCTCCAGTCATCTTATATATGAATGGAAATCTGCACTTTTGGTAAACTAATAAACAGCTGATAACAATTTTCTATATCAGGAAACAGAGGGATAACAAACACACTCCACTGGCTTCAAAGATAAGGCCCTGTCTGTGTTATATTTTCCATCTTTAAATCGAGTAAGGTCTAAATATAAGTCACCTTTCAGGAAAATTGCGGGGCCTAAGAAGGTTACCTCAGACATCCAGCAGACCACTAAAGTGACTTTGAGAAATATCACACAGATTTTCTCCCTCAGGTTAAAGACAGCAGTCATTTTCAACATGTTTAATAGTCACAGGGAAGCCTGTCATTTGCTTTAAGTAGTACCTCAGGGAACAGGGGAATAACCTCTGGTTACATCTTTTGTCATAAAAACAATATGTCATTGCCTGCTTTTGTTTTTTTGTTTGTTTTATTGTTTTTTTGCTTATAGAGTATATATATATATTATTATTATTTGATATATATATATAAAATCTTGAAAAACACTGATAATTTTTAGCCTACATCTATTTTGACTGCTTAAAACAATGAATTTCTCTTTAAATGTAAGTTAGTTTTTCGTTTTCCTCTTGTCCCCTTTATTCAAACAAGCAAAATTAATGAAAAAACAATAAAAAGATCTGAAGAACCAGTTTTCAGCCATATGGGGTGCTCTTCATCCATAACGCAGACAATAGACCACCACTAGTGGTTCAGAGACAGGTTTGAGAGATCCACATATTTTAAGGATGAAACATTAATAATGGGCTGTACTGCAGGTAGAGAAACCTCGGTGTTAATACGCTGCACTGCCTCGCCTTTTTAAATGTTGGGTTTAATAAAGCAGGACATCTCACTTACCTTGAAAGAACAGGTAGGAAAAAAATCTACAGCGACAGTATCCAGCATGTCACGCATTTTGCTCTGTCCTGTATAAGCGTGGTAATGATTTCTATTCATTTACCTGTTGCGGTATAATAGTGGTGCTGATCGGCATCCAGGCTGGCGATCCAGCTACTGAAGAGGGGAGGATCGATACAGCAGCCGGGCGGGACTGGAAATGGGTGTCTTCAGCTCAAGCGTCAAGATGCACGGAAGTGCGCAGAAGACTTCCGGCTTTTTCTTTCAAAAATAAAACTCACAACTGAACGAATTATGGTTCACTTCCTTTAGATGTACAGTACTGTGCAAAAGTCTTGAGCTACCACTCCTTTCTTTATATTTTGCTAGGAAAATGAGAAATAGGCGCAGCGGTTTATTGAAACGTGTGCAAACACACATGGAAATACAGTATATAAGGCAAAAACAGTTTCTTCAGTTCTAGTGAGCTTAAAAGTCAACATCTGCTATGACCATCTTTATTCTTCATTACAGCCTGAACTCTCTTAGGCAGCTTTCTTGTAATTTCTTTAAATAGTCTTCAGGAATAGTTCTCCAGGCTTCTTGAAGGACATTTAAACTCTTTTTTGGATGTTGGCTGCTTTATGTGTCATTCTCTAGCAAGATGATCTCACACTGCTTCAATAATGTTGAGGACCGAACTCTGGGGAGGCCAATCCATGACTGATGGTGTTTTTCTATCCAGGTATGCTTTTACTGCATTGGCAGTGTGTTTGGGATCATTGTCATGCTGAAAAATTAAGCTGTTTCCATTCAGATGCTTTCCAGATGGTATTTCATGGTGGATCAAAATCTGATGATAATTTTCTGCATTCAAAATCCCACCAATTTTGACAAGATCCCCAACACCAGTGGCTAAAATGCAGCCCCAAACCATGACAGAGCCTCCACAGTGTTTTAGGGATGGCTGTAGACACTCATTGTTGTACCTCTCTCCTGACCTCCTCTGTACATACTGATGACAATTTGAACCAAAAATTTAAATTTTGGATTAATTAAGTACCCTTCTAACCTTTTTAACTGATTTTCAGTCCAGGTCTTGCGTAATTTGGCATGCCTTCGTTTTTTCTCCCTCATTCCCTTCCTTAAGAGTGGCTTCTTGACAACCACCCTTTCACTGAGCCCATTCCTGATTAGACTTTAGCGAACAGTAAATGGATAAACTGAAGGACATATCTCAGGTCCTGTGTTTGATCTTTCTTAAGTACATAGTGTTCATCTGCTGTAGATCGTTTTTTAGACCTGCCACTTCTTCTTTTGTCCTCCACGTGTCTGGTTTCCTCAAATTTTTTAAGGACACACTGCACATCATGTAGATATGCCACATTGTTTTGGCTAATAGCTCTTTGGGAATCACCTTGTTGGTGCAAAAATACTATTTTATGCCTATCAAACTGTGTTATGTTTGACAATTTTTTTAGATTCAACTAAAGAAATAGGAACAAACTATGTGTTTTTGTGACAAGCTGCTAGTAACAAAGTGCCTAAAGGTACAATTAAAAATGGGTTCTTTGCTAAATTGTCTGTTATGTGTAGACACAGCACTGGCTCATCCCTTGAGTTAGGTGCCATTTTATGTTTGAATGATTCATAGGTCAGTGGCTCAGTCCACATGGTGCAAAAGCTCACTGAATGCTTTTATGTGTACAAATGAAGTGAATCATTAGACCAGTCACCAGATTTCCACCTAACTGAACACCTATGGGAATTTTTGGAAAACTGTGCTAGACAGTGCTTTGCACTACCACCATCAAAACAAGAAAGGTGATCATCCCTCCAGTAGAGTCCCAGAATCAGCCCCTCTGCTAGAATTAGCAGAGATGGCACTGTTAATCAATCCCCAGCACCATTAGATGAGAGCATGACTAGAAGCAGTGGGGATGTACTTTACTTTACTGACTGTACTTTTAAGCATTTCCATGTTGCGCCGCTATATTTTGGTTGCATTTACTGTGTATTTTAAAGCTTTAGTTACTTATTTTGCAGATAAATTAATTTGTGAGTGCATTTACTTTAGGTATTTTAAACATATTTTGATTTTACAATCTGTGCAATAATAAGCTACCTAAGTAGATGTCTAAATACTTTTTTCCACTTTGCAAAACAATTATCCAACACAAGATTGTTTAAATTCTTGTGCAGCTCCACCTTTCACATAGTTATTCTGTGATAGGTCACAGGGTTGCACATGAGCCTGAAAATTGTGTTTTCTACACCAGTTTTCCACACAGATTTTATTTATGTCTTGCAGTACCTCACAAAGTTACTATTTTCACTATTGTCATTTGTCACCAGTCTGTTGCATGTTCAGCCACTTATATTAGAATTAATCAAAATCTAAAAAAACAAACCTATACGAAACCACAACTGAGTGGCATACTAACAGGTAATTGGTGATTCACACTTTCCTTCAATTGTAAACTACCATATTTATGTCTAAAGTACACCTAAAAAAAATGGGATAATTTGGATAGTTTTTATTTTAAACAGCTGTGGATATAATTACTTTTTCATTCTTATATCCACTTAGAAAAAGTCTTTGCTTTAGCTTTCTAACTTGGACAACCTTTTCCTTGGTGTATTAGTGACTGTTTGCACCCATTTGAATGTTATATAGGGTGTCAACTTCCCTTACTCATTTTTCTTTTCATGTTTATAACTTGACCTTATGCTTGTGTTTTAATATTTTGATGTTTGCTGGAGGTCAAAGACATTCCTGAAGTCCAAGCAGAGCTGCCCACACTTCTCATACATACATAAACCTGTTGGGCCAACTTTTTCTATCAGGCAAATGTGATGAGGTAATACCTCTGAGATGCAGCCATGTGTAATTAATGTTATATATTATAAGGTTTGAAGGTCCCAAATGGAAACAAAGTTATGCTGGTATGGTGCACCACCAAAAGCCCAATTTTGGTATTACATCAACACAATACATAAAGTTTAATCTTTAAGACGCTAATATGAAAATTTCAGATAAATATACAGTACTTAACAAATTTATTAGACCACCTGTCATAAAAGGAAGAAAACACAAATACTTTAGATCTGTCCAAAAAAAGTTTCAAAAAATGTTTTAAACTATAAATTATATTATTTCTTAGGCAAAAGAAACATAAATTTATATTTGTATACCCAAATTTGAGCCGCAACACTGGATTTTTCTAAGAAGTCAGAAATTAATCAAGCATTAAAACTAATTTTTGTTAAGGAATGCAACTAAATAACATAACAATAATTTATCCTCTTAATAAAAAAAAGTGGATGTGTTTTACTATTTTTTCTGCTTTTTTGTAAGACAGTAAATTTTAAATTAACAATTATATTTTAACATTAAAAATATCATTTTACTTAAAGAGCTTGGGTATACTGGTGGATTAACCATTACAGAAACATAAAAAATGATTTTGGTAATTACCAATACTGTCAATTTCAGGCAGCTCTGGGATAAATCTTACATTGGGTGGCGGTCTAATAAATTTGTTAAGCATTATATCTATCTATCTATCTATCTATCTATATCTATATCTATATATATAAAATACACCATGAGGAAGACACACAGGGATATGAAATGCTTTCAAAACTTTATACAAAATGTACATACAGTGAGCTATCAATGTGTCCATTATCTCAAATATCAATACAGACATTATTTGTGTTTCAGCTTCAAGAAATTACCACAGTTTTAGTAATTTACATTATTGTTGCCATTCTGAAAAATTATCTGAAAAAAATATGTATATACATATTTACACAGTAATGACTATTACTCCTACTTTTGCTAATTTATAAAGTGGAATATCAAAAAAAGTTAAAGGTAAAAAATAAAATGCTATAAAATGTAATAAAATGAGGAGAACCAAGGATGACAAACACTGTTACAAACAGACCAGGATACCTCAAATGGAAAGAAAAAAAATTACATCTATGAAGTTCAGCATCAAAACTCTTTCATGATGTGTTTTATATAAAACATATGTCTCTTGTGTAGACCATTAAGATTCACATTCCTGTTTAATGTCCACTTCACTTTCTGCACTTTCAGCTGGCAGGTGTTCTTGCTCCTCTTTGATCTCAGTGTCCTGACCTACAGTTACCATGTAGTAATCCATGGATCCCTCAGTGTCTGACTCTGTTTTAATGACAATCTTACTACTTGGACATACAGTTTGCGGACATCCATCAGAAACTTCTGATGATTTACTTCCAATATTGCTTTCAGAGGTTGGACATTTGGTTAACAAGGTATGCCCAAGGGATGCTGCAGGGTGACCTGGAACTAAATTCTTGACAGCCTCAGTGTTTGAGTTGGTCCTGACATCATCATTACCTTGGTGATAGGTTTTTTCAGCGTCCAGTGGTAGTATCATATTGCCATAACGTGGATCATCTTCCTCCTCTTTAATCTGGAGGTTTCCCGGAAGAAAACCTACAGTTGTGGGGGTATTGATGGAGGTAATCGTAGGGGTATTCATGGGGGTAAGTGTAGAGGTGCTAATGGGGGCAATTGTAGGGGTATTGATGGAGGTAATCGCAGGTGTAAAAATGGGGGTAATTGTAGGGGTAATCATGGGGCTAACCATGGGTGTGATTACAGGGGTAATCATAGGTGTAAAAATGGAGGTAATACTAGGGATGTTCATGGGGGTAACATTCATCTGCATTATTGTCACGGGTTGCATTTGGATTGCACGATATGTTGTTGGCTGCACACATTTGTTGTCATTCAGTCTGTGAGCACTTTTCTCATTTTGCGGAGTTTGTGTTGAGCTCTGTGGAAATTTGGGTCCAGACAGAAACGGTAACTTGAAGATCTTTTCTACTCCCGTATTTCTATACTGTTTGATCATTGAATGGAATTTGGTTGCAGCAGCGATCGAAAATTCCCAGCGCCTGTGATGTTGTGAGCTAATGTCAAAGTTATAGTCTAGGATGTCAAACAAAATGGCTGGGAAATACTGGTTTCTTTTCATTGCTGCAAATTTCTGTATTTCCAACAGTACTGATGACGTCAGTAACTTCAAATGCAGCTTTTTTTTGTCTGCTGATTTTGATGAGACATCTAGGTCCAGACCTATTTTCTTGCAAATAGGATACAGATTTTTCTGCTTATTCTTTGTTAATGTCACTGCGCTTGCATTATTACTTAACAGCATGGCTCTCTCCTTCTTTGCTTGCATGTCCAGTTGTCTTTTTCGAACGGTTTCCTTCCATTCATTTCTCTGCACAGCAGGTAGCTCTTCTTGTGTACTCTCAATAACTTGAAATGTGCGAGGTGGCTGAATAACAAAAACTTCACTGAACCAGGCGGGCTCTCCATCATGTGGATTCACTCTGTAGAACTGCACTGAAGGATTCATGTCAAGACTCTGTTTGTCCAAGCTGAAGTTGTGCTCGAGAACATCATTGACGAGCTTGTGTTTTGTTCCGCACAGTTTCCTGGCAAAAGAATACACCTCACATATGACCTCCCATGTCAAAACACGTGTGTCAAGCTTAAGTTTTGGGTGAGTTTTTTCCACACACAAGCTTAAACCTATTTTCTTGCAGAGAGGGTAAGTGCTCAATATCGTCTCCTTTATTGATTGATCATCTGGAGGTTTTTGTACTGTGCAGCTTGCACCAGTAGAGATGACACTGGTACCGGCGTGAGGCCGATGAAGCATGTTGCTAAAGTAAGATTCATCCTGGACGAGCTTGCGATTTCTATCTTGATGACATTTGGGGCAATCTGGAGTATATTCCTCTATGAAGACCGAGTGAGGGAGTTTAAAAAGCTTTTTCTTTTGAGGCAGGTTGAATTTTTTTGACTTCAGTGTTGTAATGTTTTGCATCAGCTGCTCTGCGAAGGCAATGCGAGACAGCTCACTGTTCAAATCTAGATCGAAATTGTACTCTAGGATCTCCATGATGAAATCTTTTGTGGATGACAGCATTGCTTCGGCAAATGTGTTAACTTCAACCATGATGCCATTGGTCAGTAACTTTGGGTCAAGATTTTGCTTTACTCCAAATGCGACATTAAAATCCATGCCCAATTTCTTACACCTGGAGTAGGAATAAAGTGGGCAATGTTTCCCATGAGGCACTGAGAGGATGTGTTTAATTTGATTAACCCGCAGTCTCCATAGCACTGAATTGAGGTCATTTTGTTGCTCGTCAATGGAACTGCTTACGTTTTGGTGCGTGACTGCTCGGGCAGATCCAGCACTGCATGCTTCTGTATCTGACTTGTTTTGGTAATCCAGTTTGATGACTATTGGATAATCTCTTCGTGTGTTCTTTTGCTTTGCTTGGGCTACCCAGGTTGCCACATTTCTATGATCATTTGCAACAGGAATTTGTGCAAGAACATGTCTAGCAAGTTCAGAATCATCACTTTGCAAATCAAGCTCAAAGTTGTGTCTGAGAATATCCAGACAAATCTGCTCAAATGTCCCACACAACTTTTCTGCAAAGTTTGTCACTTCCATCAATGCCCCTTTGGTCAGTTTGTTGACATCAAGTTTGTTTTTTTGTTGACTGCAGCTGACATGCAGCTTCAGACCAATCTCCTTGCAGAAGGGATACAGGTCCAAACTTTCCTCTGACTTTGTTTCAGGTTCAGTTTCAGATGGACCAACTGTAGAACCTGGTGTAGTTAAAGCATGTGGATCTGGTTTAGTTTCACTGTCTGAGGAAGGAAAATCGGACTCATCCATTCTTGATATGCTGCTGTTCATGCTCTGGTATGTCATGTTCATTGACAACATGGAATCAGGAAGTTCAAAAACCTCTTTTGAGAATTTGACTGCATCCTCACATTCCTGAAGCTGTCTTATTTTATTCATCAGTTCACAAGCAATGGTGTAACTATGGCTTTTGCTCTCTAGGTCTAACTCAAAGTTCTTTTCAAGAATCTCCATGATGAATTCCTGCTGGGATGAATTCATTGCCAAGGCAAATCGAGCAACTTTATACAGAACAGAATTGGTCAGATAGCCAGCACTCAAATTTTTCTTGGGCCTAAATCCAATATTGAATTCTAGGTTAACTTTCTTGGGCCTGAAGAAGGGACAGTACTCTTTGTCTAGTACTACGAGGATTTGTTTCACACGATTAGTACGCAACTTCCATATGTTACTCTCTGTTTCCATTTCCTCTTCTTTCATTTCACATTCATTTGGTGCATCTGCTGGAATCTCTTCCTCCTCTTCATACCCTAGCAGCCCACCTTCATCAGGCTGACTTGTAGATGGTGGGTCCATATCTGTGTCTATGATTGCTGGACTGGAGGAACCATCTGTGGTAGTAAGGAAACGAGCAGAGATGTGAGATGTTGTTGAGTCTTCTATGTCATCCTCATTCCCACTGTTTTCTGAATCAGTGATTGTGTCTGCTTCTATAGGACACATGTAGCAATAGTCACCTTCTACTGTTTGATCTAGGCCCAAACCCATTTCATCAAATCCAATCCTTCCCACATTATCCATTGTGTAATCACTTGAGAGCATGGCTCTTTTCTTCTTTGCCTGCATGTCCAGCTGTCTTTTTCTGATTGTTTCCTTCCATTCATTGGTCTGCGTGGTGGACTGCCCATCCCTTTTAACTCCAATAATAGGACATTTGCGAGGTGCCTGAATAACAAAAACATCATTGAACCAGGCATGCTCTCCTTCTCGTGGTTGTACTCTGCAGAACAACATTGAAGGATTCAGCTCTAGAGTCTGTTTGTCCAAGTTGAAGTTGTGCTCAAGAATATCATTGACAAGTTTATGTTTTGTTCCACTCAGTTTCCTGGCAAAAGAGTATACCTCACACATAACGCCCCAGGTCAAAGCACGCGTTTCGAGTTTACGTTTACGGTGAGCTTTACTCACGCGCAGTCTTAAACCCATTTTCCTGCATGAGGGGTAACAGCTCATTATTGTCTTCCTTATTGCTGCAGAAATAGAGGTTCGATCATTTTGAGTACTTTGTGCTGTTGCATCAGTACAAATGTTGGGCACAGTTTGGGGCTTCTGAGGCACGTTACCAGACTGCGATTCAACTTGATGAAGCTTATTTCTATCTTGATAACATTTGGGGCAATATGGAGTATATTCATCTATAGATTTTGAGTCGGGCAGTTGAAAAAGTATTTTCTTCTGAGATGCAGCTAGTTTCTTTGTCTTCATTGCTCCAGAGTTTCGCATAAGCTTCTTTGCAAAGGCATTGCGACATGCCTCGCTCTTCAAATTTAGATCAAAGTTGTACTCCAGGATCGCTGTGATGAAATCTTTTGTGGATGACAGCATTGCTTCAGCAAACGTGTTAACTTCAACCATGATGCCATTGGTCAGTAACTTTGGGTCAAGATTTTGCTTTACTCCAGATCCTACATTAAAGTCCATGTGCAATTTCTTACACCTGGAGTAAGAATAAAGTGGGCAATGTTCTCCATGAGGCACTGAGAGGATGTGCTGAATTTGATTAACCCGCAATTTCCACAGCGCTGAATTGAGGTCATCTTGTTGTTCAGTGTCAGTGGAACTGCTTGCATCTTTGTGTATGATTGCCTCAGTAGAATCAGCGCTACTCGTTTCTGTGTTTGGGTTATTCTGGTAATTCAGTGTCTGGAGTATTGGGTAATCTCTTTTCGGGTGCTTCGATTTCCCATGGGTTACACGAGTCACTAGATTTCTTTCCTCATTTGCAGCCGGAACATGTGCAAGAATATTTCTAGCAAGGTCAGAATCGACACTTTGCAAATCAAGCTCAAAGTTGTGTCTGAGAACATCCAGACAAATCTGCTCAAATGTCCCACACAACTTTTCTGCAAAGTTTGTCACTTCCATCAATGCCCCTTTGGTCAGTTTGTTGACATCAAGTTTGTGTTTTTGTTGACTGCAGCTGACATGCAGCTTCAGACCAATCTCCTTGCAGAAGGGATAAGGATGGACATTTTTCTCTGACTTTATTTCAGGTTTGGTTTCAGTCTGTGGATTGGGTTCAGTCTCATGTGGACGGACTGGTAACTCTGCTGTAGTTACAGCATTTGGACTTAGTTTAGTTTCAGCATGTGAGTCAGGAGGATTTGAGGGAGCAACATCAGATTCCTTCACACTTGAAATGCTGCTGAGGTCAGGACCAACACTGTCCGTTCTCTGAGGTGTCACTTTGACTGATGGCACGGGGCGAGGAAGTTCAAAAACCTCATTTGAGAATTTGACTTCATCCTCGCATTCCTGAAGCTGTCTTATTCTACTCATGAGTTCACATGCAAAAGCAGGTTTATGAGATCTGTTCTTCAGGCCTAAGTCAAAGTTCTTTTCAAGAATCTCCATGATGAATTCCTGCTGGGATGAATTCATTGCCAAGGCAAATCGAGCAACTTTATACAGAACAGAATTGGTCAGATAGTCAGCACTCAAATTTTTCTTGGGCCCAAACCCAATATTGAACTCTAGATTTGCTTTATTGGGCCTGAAGAATGTACAGTACTCTTTGTCTAGTACTAACAGGATTTGTTTCACACGATTAGCACGCAACTTCCACATGTTACTCTCCGTTTCCATTTCCCCTTCTTCCATGTCACATTCATTTTGCACATTTGCTTTTGCATTATACTTTCTTCTTTTCTTCAAGCTCTCATATAAAAGCTCCTCCATAGTTAACTGTGCTGGAGCCCGTTTAAAGGGATTTGTCTCAAAGGAAAACAGCTCATTCTTAAAATGTGGACTTATTTTTGTACCGGTTGTCTTAAGTTTTTTTCTCCTTTTCAGCAGTTGTGACACCCCGAACAAAACTTGCTTTTTGCCCTGTTGACTCTGAAGGTCAAGTTCAAAATTATGCTTCAGCACACTGAGAATAATAGAGCTGTAGGATGCAATCAGTACTCTAGTAAAGTCTACCAGTTCTACCATCATACCATTTGTCAATAAACCTGGATCAAGGCTCTGTTTTGCACCACTTTCGAAGCTCAAACCTATTTCTTCACAGTAAGGGTATGAGAAGGGGAGAACATCTCCTTTGATTTCTTCTTTTAACTGCGCTCCTAAGCACTCGATTTCTTCTTCATCATCACTGACGTCAGCATGTAGTCGGTCCATCTTTTTTTCAGATGGTGTTTGTGCACAGGAAAATTTGCTTGTATGTGTACCACTATCCTCCTTCTTCACCTGGAAGCCGGAATACTGACGATCTGCTCCCACGTTTGGTTCATTTTTGAAGCTTCTGGCACATTCTGGCACAAAAGACGAACCAAAAAGAGCAGCAACATCAAGTTTTTCTTTAGGAGGCCTCCTCATCAGGTCCTTGAGCTTGTGTGAAATCTGAGCTCTAAAATGAATCCGCTGTTGCTCATTTTCCAAACCAAGATCAAAATTATTCTCCAGAATGTTCATGATAAAGTGGCTTTTACCCTTCGTAACCATTTTAGCAAAGTCACAGATCTCAAGCATGACCCCATTTGTCAGTAATTGTAAATCCAGTTTCTGTGCTGTGGATCCAACATTAAAATCCAATCCAATTTTACTGCTGTAATGGAATGGTTCAGGGCTTCTTGAATATTTTTTTACGTGCATAATCCGCCACTGCCAGACAGTGTTGGCATCCATTCTTTTGCTGTCCTTCAGTCTATTTGGATTGGTGTCCTCCATCTTGCACTCTCGTATCTTTGCGTCTCCTATTCCTGTATTTAGTCAGGAGAGGGAAAAACATATAAATAATATACATTATATATCAGCCTTAACTCATTAAAAGTCTAAATGTACAATTTTCACACTAAAATAGCAGAAAAATACCAGGGTGCACATTCTCTCAACTTTATTATAATTTTATAAGCTTAAAGTTTTGGACTTGAGGCACATACATACTGTAAGACTACAGCTACCTTAGTACACTGCAAGCCACAGTGTGCAACAGTGGATAGTACATAAAGTTTGACACATATAGACAGTATGCTGACAGTATTCCTACTGAATCAGGGCTACATCACCTTCTGCAATCACCACCTTCAAACAAACAAACTCCTGTTGCCACCTTAACTAGATATTTCTTTTTTTTTTTTTCCATCTTTAACCTTCATCTATTACATTCAGCTTTATTTTGTCTGCAAGTGGCAGTGCCAATTCAAGCTCCATTTCTATTGGCTGGAGTAGCAGTCACATTGTTAGATAGTCATCCTTAATTTCTGACGCTGGTCTTTTCTCACACTGGACGTAGGACCGCTGTTTTGAAACCATGACCAATTCTGGTGCACTAGTGATCTGAAAATCGTACACTGTATCCCCAGCTGGGTGACCTGATGTTGATTTCATATTGTTGATAATTGCAATCATACATTCAGACAGCATTATTAAAAGCTGAGTCACAGCACTTTTGTTTAAAAGTTTGGCCGCTGCTAGGCAGCTAGCCCTGCCCACTATGGTGTTACCCCACCTGCAGGCTGGCTAGGTCACTGTTCTGGTGGTCTACCAGCTGGTGACAGCAGTCATTGTTATGGTGAGTGTGGAGTAGTAGCAGATGGTGGAGTTCATGTGCAAAACAAGATACTTACTGGACAAGCATCTGAATGACATGGAGGACTGCCACAACAGTGATCTGACCAGACTACAGGCAGGGAAACACAAGTCAGGCTGGGCTAAGACTGACTTATTTATTTGTGCTATATTATTTATTTGGGAAATTCTACATTTTAAATATTTTATCCAATTTATAGTGCAGTTCACACTTTCCTAGTGAGCAAAAGAGTGACCGGTTATGATAACAGTGAGTGGACCGACATCCTGAGAGGGTCAAAGTGGCACAGATACTTATAACCAATTGTAGTCAGAACTTTAAGAACACAATCAGTGCGATTTGTTAAGGGGTGATCTTGAGTTCAGGGGTGAAACTGTTTGCAGAACAAATAACGTGATCACATAACTTCAACTAAATCTGTGGGCAGATGGAGGTTTGTGACCCAGAAAGTCTGTGATAATGTCTTTTAGCTATGTTGCCCAACCCTATTTACTATCACAAAATAATCACTGACTGCAGCCCTAAAATGTTTTTTAGTATATCATGAAGTAATGTAATTACGACTTAATATTTTTATTTATGGTTTTTAATGTAAAGATATTAATTTTGTTCCCGCAAACCAAAAGACCACAAATAAGCAAAATTGTTATGAAGCAATTAACAGTTTTTAGAGGTAGGTTTCAGTTTGATTAAGTTCAAGCACCAAATCAACAGGGTTTTTCATCTGTAGAACTGTTGGACATTTGATAATAGATCAAATAAGTAATGCAGTGGAGTTTTAGGTGCATTTAAGCTGCACTCAGAAATGACATTGTGTGTACTCTTTAGGCATAACAAATCTATTAAAAAATATCTGCGTGCAGACTTTTTGAATATTTCCATGGCTGCATTGTTCACAGCCTTGTTAGATAGCAGTTTGAGAGCTTTTCTCCTCTGGTGCAAGTGTCATTTCTTGACAAGCCACTGTGATCGGCTGGAATACCAAAAGCAAATGGTAGAAATGTTCTCACATTGAACACAAAATAGATGCAAAATTACCTTCGACGTCATGAAACCTCCACACCAGCCAATTCTGCTCTACCACAGTGTATGTTAGTGAATCAGAATCATTACAAATCAACTAAAATCAGAAGGCTTTCATACTTCATACTGCAACACCCATGTCTCCACACAAGGAAAAACATCCCCTCGAGGTGTAGTGGAGAAACTGGTTAAGCTGATCTAAGAGAGAAGACAGCAGCGCTAAGCAAGGAAGCTGGACAAGTCTGACTGGAAGCCTGTCCTCTGTTTTGTCTTTTTTTTTTTTTTGTGCTGATGAAACCTAGTACAGATAGTTTATGTTTAAAGTTTAATATGTTTAAAGAAAAAAAAGGTATGCATACACCTTTTCTGATTTTTTGTTTTTTAGATTTTACTTTCTCATCGTTGCGATCAATAATTTAACTTGGAAAACTGTACATGACAGAAATGATATTATTATTATTATTATTATTCAGCTTAAAGATGTCTGTTTACAAGCCTGGTCGGCATCATCTGTGCTTTCACATAGTCTGAGGCACTTCTAAATGAGTTTGTACAGTATGAACAAATTCAGGAAAAAAAAAAAAAAACAAGGATGAATCCCAGATTTGTGTGTGAAACCTTAGTGTCCTTAAGCTGGCTACTTACCATGAACAACATCAGCTTATCGAACATGTCTGGTCCACACTCTGGTATCCTAGATGAGACATCCATCCAAGCAGCGAAGAGATCGTGTGGATACAGTGTAGCCCTGCATGAAACAGTTTATTTGTAAATGAATGGATGCATTGTTTCCACAGCTCTTCATGACAGAAAGAAAAACATATGCAGCTCTGTTAGACACCATCTCATCCACTCTGTGGACACGTGTTTGTGAGCTACACTTCAGTGAAGGTGAGGCAGTTAACCAGGAGAAAACCAAACCAGTTGTTCCTCATGAAAAAAGTCAAACTGGGTGTATTCTTGTCGATCTACCACAGCACTTAAACGAAAAGATACAGACTCTTTAAAAATGAGCAGATTGAACAATAATTAGTTATAACAGCTTAACTGAATAAAAGTGAAACCTCTTGCACAGTCCTTTATAAACAAAGCACTTTGGCCAGCAGATGGCTAATATTTAGACTGCATCAAATGCTTCTGAACAGTGAAGTGCTTCACTAAGCTTTCGAAAATAAAAGCATATCCCAGTTATTACTATTAAAATGATACTCCTCACGTCTCTTCAGCACGGAAACGATGAACAGTAGTGCTAAAAGTGGTCTAGTGGAAGTAAAACCTAATCGAGGATTTGCGTTTACTACTTTCCACCTAAACATGGCGATGCGAAGTCGTTACAAACAGGCGCTTCACCGGCAAAGCGGGGTCAAAAAGGACCACATAAACAAGATTAAGCTTACCCAAAGTGTGCACAACATTCACACGGGTATGCGTCTCACTTGGTAAAACTACGCACTTCTTTGCGGACAACGTCTTCAAAGACGCAGCAGAGTTGAAATTCCTCAATTTCAGGAGGGCGACTATAGACGCTGCACAGCTCTCAAAGGAAGTGACGGCGACAGCAGAGAGCTAGGACTTCAAAATAAACGTGCAACATTTGATCGTCAGTAATTCAAACTGAATAAATCAGATGAAATGTTTTTTTTTTTTAAAAAAACACGTTAGAAAATGTTGAAATGTAATGTTGTAACTTTTTTGTGTGTTGCATGTGTTATTTGGTGAGGTTACATGAACATTTATCTCACATAAGAAATGTATTTAAATGCTTTATGAATTAAGCACCACTGAGCTCACTAATGAAACTTTGCATGTTATAAGTATGGACTCAAAGCAGACTGTTTTAGGACTGACATTTTTAAATATACCATTAAAGTATGAGCATCATGCATATATGTATATGCATGAGTCACTTAATATTCATAATCACTAACAAATACAAAGTCATAGCCTATTTCTTAGTATGAATGAACTCAAATCATTTCTGTTGTCTGACTGTGTGAGACTGCACTATTCATGTAGATAACTCAGATCTTAATACCACTGCATTACAGACCTACGCCACAGAAAGAAAAAAGCATTGGGCTAATATTTACATAAGAAGATGAGTCACTGCAAATATATACAAAGTTGTTCTGAGTGATCACCTTTATACTCTGATGAAACCTTTTTATTCTGATGAAAGCAGTCTCTTACAGGATGAAAATGCATCAATCTATAGGGCAGGAGGGACAGTGAATGGTCTGGTTAGTATGAAAATGATGTGGAATTTATGCTATTTCCTTTACATTTACCAAATCACAGTTGAACAAGAACGGGAGATTTTAGCACAAATGGTTAGACAGCGCTCACCATCACCATCATAAAAACAGCAAATGAGGGGAAAAATACAGCAAAGACTGAGGCATTTACATGCATCTAAACAAGCTCTAATACACACGAGAAAAAGCCTGTGGAAATTAAGTCTACTTAAATTAAATCTCCTTTTTAGGTAGCTCAATAGTTCACAGGTTGTATGTTCAAATATGTTTAAAGTAGCTAAAGTAAATCTATTCATGTGAAATCACACTGTTTCGAATCATCTGCATGATATTATTCGGCTATAATTTTTCATTTATTGATATGTATATATCTTAAATGTTGCAGCTGTTGATGATTTTAATTACTTATATATAAAGTGCATGGAAATACTTAGCTGAAGTACAAGTACATAAAACCTGAGTAAGGTACTTGAGTAAATGGTCCTATCTGTGCTCTCATCCAATGTTGTTGGGGATTTTAAGATTAGCAGTACTCTAGTCCAGTGGATTTTTGTGGGGGGGGGGGGGGGGGGGGGCCACAT
>VUQS01001270.1:0-11947 GCA_015108495.1 Heterochromis multidens | reverse complement strand
CAATGAAACTGGAAGTCCAGACAGTTGGAGTTCTTAAGCGCTTAGAAAGTTTTTGCTACAACCCAGTTTAAAAAAAAAAAAAAAAAAATTAAAAAAAGAAAAAATAAAAAAAAAAAAAAAAAAAAAAAAAATATATATATATAAACAGAATTCAAGAATAAACTTTGTCTATGTGCAAATTTGATACAAGGTACATATATATATAAGTACAAAATGTTTTAGGCTCATTAGAATTAGAAGTCTTTTACTGTCATTATAAAATGTATAACATAATAGCAGAGCAGCTACACTTTCAGATGCAAAGAAAAACGCACAGTAAATATAAATGAAGTACTCTATATTAAACTACTAAATAAATGAGGTAAATACAAGGCATGGTGATGAAGTATTGTGGTAACAAAAGGGGTTGTGCTGCTGAGTAGCATGAAGATGCAAGTATTTCACAATTTCACAGTAACCAGTAACAGACAACATTACACAGAGTTTCTAATAATTTAAGATACTGCACATTGAGCAAGTATTGCAAAGAGAAATTACTGCAGGAAGAGGCAGAGGAGGTGGTAGTGAGGGTGGTGGTGGGCGGAGACAGTGCATATTGAGGTTCAGTGTTGTTATGGCACTTTTGAAGAAGCTGTTCCTGAGGCTGTTTGTCAATGATTTCAGGGAACCTGTAGCACCTGCCAGAGGGCAGCAGGTCGAACAGGTGAGAGCCGGGATAGACATATATTTACATTTAAAATAATTTGCAGCCAATAGGAAACATGAAGGAATAAAAGTGTATCTAAGAATCTATACTTCTTACTGATGCTCATCAGGGTAAGACTTTAAGGCCTCCTGCTATGCATAAGGGATCTTCCACGAATGGTGACATTATTCTCAGGAAAATTGATCAGTAGGCAGTGATTTCATACCTGTTGATCTCTAATCTCAAACATAACCTGCTCTGGAGCTGGTTAGGCCTGCAGCTTAAATTACCATGGTGATGTACCCCGGTAAGAAGTGAACAACCTTCATAATGCTGGTATCTCGATGAGCCCCAAATGCTGCTTCATAGTTCAGGCCTGCGGTGGCTAATTTCTGTTCACTTTCATTCAAACTTTGACTTTTGACCCTTGTTAGAAGCAGCTTCCACTGTTGCTCACATATATGCTGTTTTATGCAACTCCTCATTTCCCAGAATCTCCACATTAGAGATGCAAGGTGCAAAGTCAGCATTAACCAGAGAGCCACAGTAGCCACATTAACAGGAGATCTACAACAGAAAGAAATAAACTAGAAAGAAGAAAGCAAATTACTGTGAAAAGGTGTTCAAACGTCTGGAGATACATTTAGCTCAAAGAGTGCTGAAGGGTTTGTTTCTGGGAAAAGTGCTTGCATGCTTTGCTGAATTCACTGTCAAAAGACATCGTTAGACTAAAAATATGTCTGTGAAGCCCATTCTTGACCATTAATACACAATGTCACTCCCCAAGGGAAATAATACACACATGAGTTGAATAAGTAATGAATCATGTTGGAAACAAACCATTAGCATTTACGTAGTGTTCAGTGGGCCTTTGAAACCAGCTTTACTGACATGTAATGTGCCATAATAATAGCTTTCCTGGCTGGGGGGCAGGTAAATACCGAAATGCAGAGTGCATGTTTCTGTGAGCTGCTTTATGTAAAGGAATTGTGGGAGTATACATGTGTTTGTGACTTTCAGGGTCCTGCAACAGGCCAGCAACTGCTTGCTTTGCCTCTGACTGCTTTCCTTTCTTCTGGTCGTCCTCCGTGGAGAGATGTGCACAGAAAGCCCACACAATGCCGTCTTCAAAGGCAGAGAAAGGCCTGCTTTTGTGCACTGTTTCAAACAGAGACGGTTGAAGGCTTTTGCAATTTAAAACAACCCTCTTAAGTGATTTCTGGCTAACGGGGAGCAGGGGCTCTTTGAAGCTAACAGTGTGTGGTGAGGGAGGCCAGATGGGATGAGGAAAGTTGCAGTAAGTGGAACGCAACTCATGATTTCCCCTCAGATTCGTCAGTTTCAGGGCGGGGACGGACAGCTCGGCCTGGCTGGTCTCAGAGCTCATATCTTGCAGACTCCTGCTTCACACTGTCGTTCCATTTTCATGACACCTGCATTATGGGTAAATGTGAAAGGCTTTGACGTGACTGGCTCCCAGGGGTACTTCCATGATGAGGTGGTGGTGGCAGGATGTCTGATATAAAGCCGGAAGAGGCACGTAAACGTTGGGGTCTCTGAGGGTAAAACGTTATGCAGGGGTGATTTCCCTTCACAGGCTGGGTGTGAGCTGATGTATTCCAATACACGAACTGCACCAAAATGTCCTCTTAAGGACAGAATGATGAAGAAAACCTCTGATGTGAGGGCACTTTACAGCTCCTCAGTTTGCAGAGAAATGGTCATTTATGAGCTTCAGAATCTTTTATATTTTTAAATAAACTATTTTTCATTATGTTTGCTTGGCAACAGAAACCAAAAGAACACAAAACCTACCCGGCCATCCAGCTTAGATTTTTGCCCACTTAATGCTGGTTCACATGTTTTTGTTGATTCCATTTTATTATTTCTGCTGTTACACTGTAATGTACTTTGGGATTTCTGCATGTTTTGACTATTTTTCTGTGTTGCAATTTGCAACTCTGATCATTTAAGTGCACGTGAATAAAGTATTATTAGAATTAATTTCTTGCTTTTCAAGATTGTTGTTTAGTTTCTTGTTGTGTAGGAAAAGTCAGGTAATGAGCCGAAACAAGCAGCTGCCTGTAAGGGTGGAAGATAGGAATGCTTGTAAAATGTGAAAAATGTAAAACCAGAAGAGGGCTTCTTTAAAGGACTAGTTTAACAGTTTAATAAAAGATTGTCATGCCCCCCCCTTTGTAAAAGTGAAATGGTTAATTTCCTGTTGTGTTCAAATATGGATTCTCCCCATCTTTCAGCCTTTATGCTAAGCTAGGCTAGGCCAGCTTTGTACTAATGCAATGCATTCTTTTAAGGGTCTAGATAAGGGTCATAGGTATGTGAATGGATACTTAAAGCTTTTCTACTCTTACTGATGCCCTAGAGCACTTTATTCTATGCTTTAATTCCATTTTGCCAATAACAAGGCATGCATTCATGCAATTTGGTGTTCAGTATCTACATGCAGCCTCAAGGACAGCCACTCCAAACTCAGGTTAAAGGTGGAGGATAACTTAGATCTCCATTAGAGTTTGTGTATCTATATTAGGGCTGTAACTATACAAGACAATTCCACTGAAAGACAAGTTCAGAAATCTATTGAGACACTGTCACAGTTATAACTCCCCTCTCCTGTGCTCTAGAAATATGGATTTCCTCTGGGTTCTAGTCTTTATGCTAAGTTCTAGGCCAGCTTTGTACTAATGCAAAAAAAATAGTGTTTCAAGTACTTTTATTGAACCCTTTACACCTTAATTGCAGACACATCCAGGCAATTTGGGGCTCAGTAGGCTGAAAGAGCCAGGGATTGAACCCCTGCCTTTTGGATCAGCAGATGACTGTGCTACCTCCTGAGCCACAGCTGCCCTTAACAAAGGTTACAGGCTGAGGATAACTTAGATTTCTGTCAGAGGTTTTGTATCTATATTAGGGCAAGAAAGCTCCTTTAAAGAATTATTTCAGCAGTTTATTAAGAAATGGTCACATCACATCTCATAACTCCCCTTAAAAATCAATTTTCTGTCATGTTCAAATATGGATTTCCCCCAGCTTCCAGCATTTATCATAAGCTAGGTTAACCATGTCTCATTTCCAGCTCTGTACTAATGCACAGATGTGAGAATGAAATTGTTTGACTGTTCCGTTAAGAGTGAGGAGCTCAGACATCTGGAGGGATCTCAAAGTTGCTGCTCCTGCATGTCAAAAGGAGCCAGTTGAGGTGGTTCGGGCATCTGGTTAGGACGCCTCCTGGGTGCCTCGCTTTGGAGGTTTTCAGAGCACTTTCAGCTGGGAGGAGACCCCCGGGCAGACCCAGAACTTGTTGGAGAAATTATATATATCTCATCTGCCCTGGGAACACCTTGGGATCCCCCAGGAGGAACTGGAAAGTGTGGCTGGGGCGAAGGATGTCTGTAACACCCTGCTTAGCCTGCTGCTATCATGACCTGACTTTGGATAAGTGGAAGACATTGGATGGATGAATGTTCCTTGAAGGGTCTAAATTAGGGTCACAAGTCATAAAAAAGGCAGAGAAGTCTTCCCTCTGTTATGGTGCATTCACACCAAATGTAAAGTTAAGCTTCCCCTGGTGCTACCCACGTTGGGTTGGGTTGCAGTAAAACATTTATCACCATGAAATCCTACAACTTCACTCACTTTTCTCTAAGCCGTCTACTTTTTCCCTGTCTGTATCTAAGAGTGAAGTTGAATCACACCAGCTCCAGCTGCCCTCAAACCGCATCACTAAGCTTGGTCCTCGATTTCTGATTGTCGTTAGCATTAGGAGAATCCCAGCTGATGGATTTTAACTATTACATAGTCTTTGTATGTAATTACCATACAGAAACATTAGGGGTGTGACGAGAAATAAATATTTTTGACTGATTTGATTGTTTAGCCTCTGTAATATCTAAATATTGTCAAACAAATACCCCTACACTACTTCGATTTCTGTGCTAACCCCCAAATCATCATTTGAGAGGCAGGAATGAGAGAATATTTAAAATAATTTGACAACTGGTGCTTAAAAATGACTGAAATTTTATAATTATTGTTATAGTCTATGGTACATTATGGTGTATTATTGTTATGTTAAGAGTTTGTGGCTCCTATATATGCATGTATGACACTATGCAAATGTTTTAGGCTGCAAAAGCAAAGGGAAAATGTAAGTATTCTTGTGCCTAAACTGTGATTGAACCATTTTCTTTTATTATGTGTGCATACATCCCTCCACAATGTCTCTGACTGCGTTCAAGCAGCCTGCTCTAATGTCAGCGCCTCTGTGTGTGTCGCTGCTTTAGATTCCTATAAAAGCTGTGGGAGGTTAAGAGCATCCATCCAACCTCCTTAACTGTTTGGAGCGATTCTGTCAAGCTGTCGAGGCGGTTTCTCCCGGAGAACAGTGGAGAACGTGTCACATGGTTCAAGTGTTTTGAAATGTTCATCATCAACCGACGGCTCGGAGATGACTAAGTGGTATCAGAGCACAAGCTTACTTTGAGGAGAGTTTCCTCAAGTGCTCCCTGCTCCTTTCACAGAGAAATAAAATTAGACCTGGAGAGAACCACAGTGAACGATTAATACATCTGTAAACAGAAGCACAGCCTAAAGTCTGTCAGTATTGACAGTTTTTTATTCAGCAGCCAAGATTTATCATCTGAAAACTATTCTTTATTTCTAAAGCTAAGAGATGAAAAAGCTTAATATGATCAATATTGAATCAAACAGCTCCAGTGCTACTAATGTCAAAGAGGAACTTTGAACTGACAAATAAAAAGAGAATCAAAAGGAGATGATTATTTTTCTTGACACCAACCTGGTTAACCATAAATAAAAGACGGATGTAGCTTAAAGTGAGAGCCTTAAACCTGCATTCTTTCTCAGATCCAGCAGGTGGCGACTCCTCTGATTGCAAAAAGAAGTCACATTGTATTAAAGTCTACAGGAAAACAACCATACTTCTCACTTGATTGGCTAACGAGTTGTCGATCACAAGATGTTAGCCAATGACCGTGTAGTTTCACAGTGAGACCCACCCCTCGCTCGTCACACCCAATTTCAAAACACCCCGATGGCCAAAAACGCTCATTTCAAGGCTTCGTAACAGGACTTTACTAATCACTGGGTGATGTCGCAGGTGGCTATGTTCACCTTTATACTGTCTATTGCTTTTAGTGGGGGCAGACTCAAAAAGACACTGGCTAAAATGGATCGAGGGGCTCCAGGAAAGGCGGATAAATAGAAAAATAAAGATTTTTTTTAAACCTTTGGCTCATGCTAATAGGTCCCCTTCAAATACCCCTTACAAATAGATATCTCCCTCCAACATGCTCATTTTTTGCCTTATATTACACGTCAAGTCTTAAATGAGACAGGTGTCTGTGAAAGTGATACCTATGCTGTTAATACACTTGTGAAGATCTCTGTCTGTAAAACTTGTACATCATCAGGTCATCACTCCTTCCTCGGTTGAAGAGAAACACTCGACCGGTGTCCGGACACTGCCGTCTGGTCTCTGCGGCTCCTGAAGGACATGATGGATGCCCCTTTGAAGGATCCCTTCTGTCATCCAGACGCCCAATTAGGGGCCTGGCTACGGCTGGCCACTCTGGGCCGAGTGTAGGAGGGCAGCATCAGTCACTCAGCAGACCACACCGACTTTTTTGGCAGCTTAGTGCATCGGTCACCTGATACAGCAACAAAAGCAGCTCTGTACATTCTGTAGTTCTCTCCTGAAACTTTAGCAGACAGTATATCCACTCTACAGTATTGTGGTGAATAATAGAAGATGGGAAATAAATGCATTTCTCTCATGGTCACTTTCTGCAGGTCCCATGTTTCTCGGTGGCACTAATATAGGCAGGGTTTGGGGGTCTGATTTCCTCCGGGGCGTCCCACACTCAGGTGTATGCACTCAATTAAGCAATAACACAGTCAAGGTCACACTGTGTAGAGTTATTGGCAGCAGTGAGCTGCAGCTGGAGGAAATGTAGAACAGCCAGCAGCCACAGTGAAACATGACCTTGACTGTTATTGCTTTTACACAACGCTGCCTGCATTCACACAGGAGCTCGAAAGTGATGCCTAATTAACTTTTTTTATGGGTGGGGAGTTGATTTCTGTTGCCTTGCACTGAAAGTCTGTGAAGCCAATTTAGGGGACAGTTTATTTACTTTTAGCAGAATGAATTTGACTTGAGAGCAGTACTGCTGCTACCACCTTCTCTAGTGTGACTTCTTTACACCAAATTTATAGTCTTGGACTGTACTAGAGTAGCTTTGCATGAGTCACAGTTCAAAATAATAGTTATTTATCTCATACGGGGTCTTGGTGCACCCCCTCTGTTCATCCTCTATCTGAAACAAGCCACTTTAGCCACATCCATCTTAAAACCGTATTTCTTCTGTGTCTTCTGATTGGCTGCCCCTCACAGACAGAAGGTTTGGCCAGCAGGTGGGTGGGGCTTCTATACACACAGCCAAAGCTGTGTGCCCAACATGACCATATAAGGGAAATCCCCTCTCTGTGACATCATACATAGCCAAGAGAAGAAATACTATCTGAAACTGATTGTTTGGAGCAGTCTGAATCCTGAGCTTTTGCCTCACAGGGATTACTTACAAATATGCTGATCTTACTATTTAATGAATATTTTTTTACTATTCTATTAATATGACAGAAAATAAGAAAACAACACAATTGGTCCACTTTTAACTTTACCACCCTAAATGATCGCTGTGATTTTGGATCTGTTTCTAGTTCACCTCACAGGTGTTGGAGGGCTTTATTGGGGTCTGTTTGGGCCCATCAAGTTCTTCCATATCAGTGGAAAACCATGTTATTTTGGTACCACAGACTGTATTTAAAAGATGGATATAGCTACTACAATAGTGATACTTGGAGAAGGGGATGAGCTGCTAACTTATACAGTATAAGGTAATACTAGCAATCTTGGTAAACAAGCTGCAAAATACCAGCCATCCACCTTCCTCTTATCCAAGTAAGCAGCTTTTTTCTGGTGGTTTGTGCATGCCCATTGTGGATAAACCCTCTGGTGTTTGATGGTAAACTGATAGGAGAGCAGTGTGCTAGGCATGCTGCTGCTGGCTCTGATTTCACTGCTCTGAGATCAGTTACGATCTGCGCTTTGTGTGGAAACACAGCCAGCATTAGCAAGTAAACGAGCTTCAGTGATTTTTCATCGTAACAGATGAGTTTTCTCTTGCTAACCACCTTGGCCAACATGTGTGATGTAGAGAAGATGGAGAGTGAAAAAGTTGTTAATAACTCCTTTACTACATTAGCAAGGACAGCTCTGACGATGATGGAGAGGGGATGGCAGCTCTGACCATGTCTGTAATACGTTTAACCAGCTGTTTTGCCAACACTCCACCTTCATTTCTGCTTGTCTTGCTGTAAAAGTCACCACACGCCACTCCTAAAATGTAATCTAATAACAGGGGAGACTTGATTTGTTTTTGGAGCCAGCCTCAAGTGGCCACTAGAGGAACTGCAGTTTTTAGCTCTTCCTTGTTCGCTTCACCTTTCAGCCCTGGAGGTGTATCATATATCATATCATTGTATTCTGTAGTATTAAAGACAAAATTTCAACAAGGCATGTTCCCCTTTTAGGTGGTGACTTAAACACATGCTTCCTGAGAAAAAAATACTGCAATCTTAATATGAATAAGGGTTTGTTTAGTCTTAAGATTCAGATTTGCCCAATTACATTTGGAGTCTCTATTACAGCTTTTTTGTTTGGTTCATTCAGTGTTGGGCCATCTCCTCAATGACACAGTTTCAAATGCTGCAAATTTATTTATTTATTTACAGTACTGTCGTGGGCATTTAATTTAGTTCCTTGTCTGTGCTCCACCAAACTGAATCTACAGGTCCACGCATGTAAACAAACAGGTGTGGGCACATGAAGATGCTGGTAATTTAAAGACCCTAATTTAGCTGTCTCCTAACTGTCTTTGCAGCCGTGCGTTTCATGGCTGGAAAACAGTGTGAATGAAGAGCAAATCAAGGCAACTTCTGAGTTTACTTAATTTGTCACATTTCCAGTTTCTCACTCTGAATCTGCTTTAAATTAGCTTCTATCATAACTGGAGTGGAGTTTAGCAGAAAACAAGTCTGATCCAAATCCTGGATTTTAACACTTAGATGCCGAATATCATTATTTCTCCAGGTGTGATATCAGAAGGACACAAAGTGGCTGGTCTAGATGGCACATTTTCATCACTGTACAACACTGAGATGTTTTTTGTCTTTATGTTAACCTCATACTGTACCCTGCTTAATTCTGTTTTCCAGTTGCCCTTTTTAGCAACCATTGCATCAGATTCCTTTTTCCTTTGTGGAGTTCACCATCTTCACAGTGTGAAACTGGAGGGAAATGAGGATTAGAAAACCACTCCTTGTTTTATACGATGAAGTGTTTGTTGAGAAGGTCAGATTGAAAAACAGGTGATGCTCGGCTGGTCTTGTAAATGTCAAGAGTTCCTGTCCCCCCCCCTTTGGGATATTCACGCTATCGTGCTGCTCGTAGCTCAGGGAGCTGTGACCCCCGCAGCAGAGAGCATCAGAAAAGCACTGAAAAATCCTGCCTGCCACTTCACTAGAGCATAAATGACGATGAAGTGTGGCCTTGCCGGATATTGGGTTCTGTGATAAGGAGTATGGTGTACAACTGAGCCCAAAGGGAAGCAGAAGTTGCAAAGTTCAGCATGTCCACTTGTTAACTGCACGGCTCCTGAGGGCGAGCCGTGGCACCCCGTTGCTGCGGGCTCAGCATTTCTCCACTGCTGAGGTGACGGCAGATAGATCAGCCAATGCTCTGCGGTCTTAATACCCGGGGCTTTTACACTTTAATATCTTTCAATTGACAAACGACCTGTGTTTACAAAGTGCACCTTGTGGAGCAGCCAGTGGCAGTGAACCCCCACTACGATCCAGGTTTTACAGGAAGTGAGAGGAGCATTTAATGGAGCAGGGCGATATTGATAGTGTCATTGCAAAGCGAGAGGGTCAAAGTGCAACTGATTACCGCTGCCGTTTCTCAAGCTTGTTACGCAATAATGCAAACTGCTGAAAGTGTGATTACATCACCTTCTGGGGCTAGTCTGGACTTAAAGGCTCATATTTCCCATTAATGTGGCTATTGTGGCTCCTCTGCACTTCTCGCTCATGTTAGATTAAAAGCTCAAAAGATTGAAAGCTCATTCTTGGCCTCTTTGGAGAAGTAGTTGATGAAACAGCTTTGCTGCAAGGTGTACAGGGAGCTTTCATTCATTCAGATTTATTGTGTGCACCCCTGGGGTCTAACAAATGTGTATTTTATTCCTCTAATGATGTTATTCTTGTAGTAGGCCAAGATGTTTTGAACCTTAAAATAAAGACTGTATTTAAAAGATGGATGTAGCCACTATGACAATACTCAGTGGTGAATGATGCCTGTTGCCACCTTGATATGAAACAGGAGAGTGTTAAAAATTTTGAGTCTAACATGAATTTTCTCAATTTTGAATTAATAAGTTGAAATTTTAAGATGTCTTGCTTGAAATTTTGACATATAGATGGAAAAAAAGTTTTTTTCAGTGGTGGAAACAAGCTTCCATAGAGCTGTGGCTGTGACTTCTATACAGCTGGAGTTTTTTTTTTGCAACCAGAGGTGTCGCCCCCTGCTGGTTTACGTTTTCGGACCTGGAGGCTATATCCATATTTAAATACATTTTAAACTTACAAAAAAATAGTAAAGTCAAGCAAAACTACAGTCCTGATGCTGATGCTACTGCGAACTTGACAAGAAGTCAAGCACAGTTTTAACAGGAATCCTTCTTCTCGCCCTTAAAAACATCCATGAGGCGATGAAGGCCCTTAAAACTGATCAATAATATTGTTGGGATGTTTTTTTTCTCCAAGTATGTAAAGGGTATTCTCATGTAATGTTTCATGTGATAGAAACACATATGTTATGGTAATAATGTAGAGGTATGCCAGGCTTAGAAGGTACACATATGTGGGAAATTAAGGAGAGACAAAGGAGCAGAACGGAAGATGACATGAATGGTAAAGAACATGTGGATAATCTTAACCGAGGAGAAGGAGAAAAGTATAAATGTCAGGAAGGAAGTTATGTGATGATGGATGAGGGTACCGATGGCAGTGATCTAAAGGAACAACATCTAAGGGTGCCACTGATGTAAAACATATGACAAAGGTGTGAATGTATAAAGGACTGGGGAAACAAGGAATGTGGCTCTCTTTTGTCTGAAGCATGCGGGACAGGGGAGACCTGGCCAGAGAATAAAGTATTCCTAACTATTAATTGTGGTCTTGGTAATTCTTTGGATATCAAAACACGCATCACTACAAATATCTTAAAATCAATTCCAGGAACCAGTGTAAAAATACCAAAGGAGGAATACTGTGATCCTGTCTTTGTTCTGGTTACTTCATGGTCCCTGGGTCACTGACCCAGAGTTTTGTGTTTCGTCATTTCTTTATTCCTTTGGGGTTTTGAGAAGTGGGTTATAGTCCTAGTTTCTGTTAATGGTGTTATGTGTTTCCTTGTGTTTATGAGTCTTATTATTCTTCTGATCCCTAGTATTGGTTCCTTATTGTTTTATTATTTGTGTTATAGATGACCTTAGGTTTATTAGTTCCCTTTTGCATTCCCTTTCTGTTCCCTCAGTCTTGTTTTTGTGTTAGACTTGTTGGTCTTCTTCCCCAATTTGGTTGTGTTTAGCTTCCCGTGTCTCGTTATCCCTGATTTGTTCCCACTGTGTCTCCCACCTGTTTGTCCCTCGCCTCATTACCCTGTGTATAAATTGTCTGAGTCTCTCCTTGCCCTTTCTTGCATCATCCAGTTTCCCACAGCCTGTTACCGGTTCCTGTTTTCCATGTGTACGTTATCTATGTTATCCCGGACTTTGTTATGTTTCTGCCTCTGTTTGGATGATTACCTCACCCACAATAAAGGTTTCTCTCAGCTGAAGCCTGCATTTGGGGTCCTCATTCACCATCAAACCTGACAGCCTGGCAGCTGAGCTCTGTACAGTCTGTCGTCATTCAATCAATGTTTTTGATAAGACAATTTAAAAGGCTGTGAAAGCTTCTTTTCCCCACTGGAAAAAAAAAGAGAAAATTTCAGGTTATTATCTCAAAACTTCTGAGAAAATAACTAAAAAATGAGAAAATAACTTGAAATTTCCAGTTATTAACCCTTTAAAGCATGAACCATGAAATAATTGCCAGAAA